>VZSG01001935.1:0-14771 GCA_013398315.1 Nothoprocta pentlandii
ATCCTACTGCCTATGAACTGACAAAGTCCTCCGAGCTCCCGAAGTTAAGCTGAAGGGCAGGTCAACCTTAGCATCCCATTCCTTAGAGGGGAAGGGAGAGGACACAGAAACAGACTCTTCCTGGAAGTGCTCAGTAAAGCCCCAAGAGGAAACAGACAGAAGCTGGAATTGGGGATGGCAAGAGGGAGAAATCCCCTCCCAAAAGAAGGCTTCACTCTAGTTATGGAGTGAGGTAGACCTAACACAGGGCCAAGGGAATATATTCAATCCAGCAAGACTTTCCAATCTGCCCTAGCTCAGCCCTCAAGCAACCTGTTGTAGGTTGGAGGTAAGTCCAATTCTGAACAAAGGGGATACTAGGTATTCTATTGGTTTAGGGGTCCCTTCTCCTCACCAACCCCTCCCCTGTTGTCCCAAAGAGGGCTCAAATCCTTACCCCATTGTCATTGAAGCTGTTGTGGCCAACACGGTTCCAGTCAAAGCTTCCACGGTTCTGCAATGAAAATGCTGTTTTAGTGGGTCTGCCTAGGGGCTCCTGGTGCCCCTTGTCCTCAGGTCCTCAGTGACACAAGGAAAGGGCACCTTGGGAACCCTGTGTGGGGTGGGAAGGGGAGAAGGGCTACTTGACAGTGGAAAAACTCACTTCTGCAGCACCCACAGGTTCCTGAAAATCAGCGAGAATGAGTGTTATTAGGTTTCTGTCCTGCCCCCATCACAACATCTTCTCCCCACCATCCCCCACCCGCTAAGCTACACTCTCTCACAGATTGTCTAGGGCCCCGAATTTGCGGCAGGTGAAGGATTCCAGCACATGAGGGCTTTCCTCCCCAGCCATCTTGGAGCCATTATGGGGAGGACAAGGACTGGGACAGGTGAGGGATGGGTATTCTGGAGCCACTCCTCCCCTCTGCCCCTGCACCCCATCTTTCCCACATCCCCTCCAGCCCAAGCCACCAAGTAGGGCTCAGGCCTAGGACTGATTCCTCAGGGAAGAGAATCTCTTCCTGCTTGGGAACCTGATGAGAAGGAGACTGCCTGTTAGCTCCTGTTGCGAAGGGGTCCTGATCTCTCATAATACTTACAAAGATGCCTGGTAGAGGCTCAGCGCCGTTCTGTGGGTGACAGTGAGGAAGAGAGAGACATGAAAGCACTGATATCCTCCTTGGTCCATGATGGCAGATATTTTCTAAATATTTTCTCATTTCAGCCACCCTTTCCTCCCCGCCCCCCCCACCTTCCCCATCTACCTGGAACTCTAATATAAACCCTATTTTTCCTCTGTGTTCTGTCTCAGATGCATCCAGACTCACCCCATTGTCGTTGAAGCTGCCGTCCCCAGCTATATTGCTATCAAAGCTGTGCGTGTTCTGCAAAAAAACATGCATAGACTATTATTGTGGTCTTGCCATGACTGAGGCCATGGAGCCAGAAATATCTGGGAAATATATTTCCCTCCCACCTAAGCTAGTAGCAGAAAAATGAGGGTCTTTCTGGTGCCCCTAGCTCTGGTACCATCTGCAGTTTTATGCCGGATGATACCAGTCCTCTGTCCATATCTGTCTCTTCTCTTCCCTTTGTAGGGACATTAAAGATCCCTATATATCCTATATCCCCCACCCTCTCCACGTTGTCCTACCAGGGGAGCCGCCTTAACGCATCCCAGCAGCAGGAGACAAATGGCCAGGAATTCAACACAGATTCTTCTCTCCATGGCTTCTTCTTTGCAACAGAGTACTCTGTCCTTCAGACTGGGGCTGTGCACAATGCTAAGACTGAAGCTGGATTTATAGGGAACAGCCAGATTTTGCCACATCAGCCCTGCCTGAGCCAGCCCTGATATCCTGACCCAGCCCATGGCTTTCCTGATAATACTAGTCTCCACCTTGGCTTATCACCACTACTTAATCTATCTCCACCACTCCTTTTTTGAGAACACTCTTTTGTGTGTCTCGTCCACATCTGGAAAATGTTTCATTGGTTCCATATGTCTCCCAAGCATCCGTCTTCTGGGAAGAAGCCAAAAAATGACTTTCAAACAATCTTGGTTCTGGCAAAGTCCATTGCCAGCTCTTTCTTTCCCTGACCTTTCTGAGCAGGAAGCTCCGATAAAAAAAAATGAATCAATTCCTGGTCAGTTAATTGGAGCAGGGGCTGCCCCATGTCCTCCTCCCATCCAGGACTGGCAAATATTTGCAGGAAAAAATCTCTCTGATAAATATTTTCCAACACTGACTGAACAAGACGCCTATTCAGGGAGCAGACTGCACCCAGAATGGTCCAGAGGCCTCCTGGTGATAGAAAAGTTTCTGTAGTGGGTTACTTGGTTTCAGAAACTTGCAGCTTGCTATCCCGCCATTCCCTGCACTGTGCCAGTCTAAGACCAGCATTCTGGGGATCTGCTTTAAATAGAAGGACTCAAGTATCCAGAGGACAACACACTTTCCCTAGTCAGCATGGATGTGGCAATGACTCATCATACATTGCGCTCTGCTAGACTGAGTGGGGCTCCCAGGGGAGGGATCCTTCTTCTCCTGATCCACGCTGGGAAGGCCACATCTGAACAATAGAGCCAGTTTATGCCTTCAGGAGGAGGAAGATGTCTAGGAGAGGCCTAGGAAACACTGAGGCCTGGAACAAAGGACAGGTGGAGAGTGGTGGCAGGTCCTGGGTTTGTCCAGTCAGGAGACAAGAAGGTAAAGGAGGGTCAGCTGTAACTTCCCACTCTCCAAAGCATGCTGGAGAGAGATTGGACGCAGACTTTTCTCAGAGGAGCCCAGAAAGAGCCTCAAAGGCAATGGGCAGAAGTTGAGGCAGGGAAATCCTTGGGTCAGGAGCACAAACTCTTTGCTAGGGGAGTGAGTCAACTCTGGGACAAGGTCTGGGACCATGGGGTGGTTCTGCATCTGGGGATACTTTCCAAATTGCCCTGGTCCAGGATCTGAGCAACATACTCCAGTTTGGTATACAACACTGCCCTGAGCTGAGAGGAGACTGGAACAGATCAGTGCCCTTCTTTCCATATATCTCTGTGAGTCTATGGACCAGTCGCAGTGTAGAGCAACTCTGAAGAAGGATGGGGGATGTTTAAATGAGATTTTTTTTTTTGCGATACTTACAGGGACTGCTGCATATCCGTTGTAGTTCTGCCAAGAAAGACCAAAATGTGTTAATTCTCTCTGGTGGTGGTTGGAAGGGAGAAAAACAACCCTGTCTATGGGGTGGGGGAGGAGGGGAGAAGTACCCTCTAATCCTTTTTAATCCTTTTCCCTAATCAAAACATTTAATGGCTCTGATGTTATTTCAGCCTTGCTAAAACAAATTCTGGGGTTCTTAGAAAGACTGTGTGCTCAAAGATATGCTAGCGGTGACTAATCACATGCTCAGATCAGAGTCCTGGGATTTGTACAGTCTGAATGTCCCCAGGCTTTCTCTTGTGCCCAGTGGCCCTTACTTTATCTCTCAGAAAGAGCTCAGCCTCCTTTCGGTCACTGGAGCCATATTCAGGCACAGATCAACCCAGCCTGACTTCCCCCTCGCCTTCCCACAGGCCCTGGAACAGGATGAGTTGTATGCCCTTTCTATTCCTTTGAGTCAAGAAGTGGAACAAGGGTCTTGAGCCGCCCCCAAATGCCACTTACATCTTGGCCATTGAAAGCGTTGTTTCCCACGATCCTGCCATCAAACCTGCCTTTGACCTAGGAAGACAAACTGATGTCATCCCTCACCCATGGTGAGTGAGTGGACACTCTATATCCCTGCTAAAGTCACATGTACAGTAATAAGGCCAAATCTATGCTCAAAAATGTCCAGCCTGGGAACTGACTACAGTCATGACTTCTACAGTTATGTCGCTAGGTTGTAGAGCCCAGAGAGTTTCCATGAGATATAGAGAGACCATAATCATCTGGGGATCAATCCTATGATCCTTGTGGGGAATCACTGCTTAATTTTTGTGGAAGCAATCCCATTATCCCAATGATAATAGTTGTATATAATGACATTGATGGTTAATACCATAATCACCCTAGGGTTATTCCCATAAACTCAGTGAGGATTATTCTTGGAATATCATTTAGGATGAATTTTGAAATATCACTTGGGATTAACCCCAAACTAATATATGAATTGAACTGGTAATGGCAACAGCACTAAATTCATAAACCAAATTCTATCTATCTCATAATATAAGTGGACAATAATCCCATAATCCTTTTTTGACAGGGAATTGAAAATAATTCAGGGACAATAACCCAAGAGATCTGAAAATAATCCAAGGATGAAGACCATCCACATTTTTTGGTCTGTGCCTATGAGCTGCATCCCAGGACAGCTTGATTACTCTTTGAACATTTCTCAGGGACAGACACCCACTCCAGTCTGCCCACCACTGACCTGGGCCATATATTTTTTCACCTGGGCTTGGTGGAAAAGCCCTGGCTTTCCCTTTTCCAGACCTCTGGGCCTGGTAGGACAAAGGATATTCTCAGCACGAAGAGTATGAAGAATGTGGATTCAAATCCCAGAACCTCTCTGAAGAGGAACGTAGAAATCAAACAGAGCAAAGAAGCACCCATCAAGCCAAGGAGAAGAGAATCCTCACAGCTACATTCTGTCTGATCAGTCACCTTTTCAGTCCCTCCATTGTTCTGAAAGCTGTCTGATCCACCATGATTCCCAATGAAGCTGTTGTCCTGCAAGGAAAAGGCAAATGAGGAATGTTCAATGCTCCTTTGGGCTTTGGGGATCTTGACATTTGTCCAACCATACTGTCTACATGTACCATAATACAGAGCCAGTCTGAAGTGAAACATGGAAATAGGACTTGACTATGCCCAGAGCTTGGTGTCCTCATGCTGTGTGTGAGGCCTCCCTGGACCCTTCTCCAAGTACTCCAGAGGTTAGTAGGGATGCCAGACTCTTTCTGTGGTAAAGATATCAGATGCTCCTTGGGTAAATCTCTGAATGGCAGAGAAGCCCCTGCTAGACTTTTTCCTTTCGAGTAGTTTCCTGGGACAATGAGATGTTTTGACTTGAGCCTTAGGATTCCAAACCACTAAAGGAACTCACACAGCACTTAAAAAAAAAAAAAAAAAAAAAAAAAAAAAAAAAAAAAAAAAAAAAAAAAAAAAAAAAAAAGAACTTTGGGCTCAGCAGCACATATCAAAAGAGATAGATTGGTATTTGAGGAAGGGGAGAGATTTTAAAATGCCCTGGAAGCACACACCTTAGTCACAAGGTTCTAAATCACTTTTGACATTTGGCAACTCTCCTGATAGGCCACAGGGCACTTTTGTGCATGTGTTGGAGTCCACATAGGCATTTAGAGGAGAGAGACATTTGGTCAGGTCCAGTGGGGGGAAAAAAAATCCTCTCTTGTCCCCAGTTACTACCTAATGTTGGTCAGTTCACTGCTCCTGCACAACAAAAAGAGACCAAAGAGAAGCACAGAACCCTCCAGATTCTCACCCGCTTGCCAGGGTGTCTCTCATCACCCAGAGAGGGATAGTCATGGATGCCGAAGTCCTGCAAAAAAGATTGGAGAGTTACCCAGCCACATCCCCTTCATTTGCTGTAGCAGGGAGACTGCTGGGGGGCAGCTCAGCCCACTTTAAGCAGGATGGAAGGGTCTAGGTCATGGGCAAACTCTAGAACAAAACCTGTGTCTGGTCTAGTGTATGACATGACTTCAAGTGTTTTAGTTCCCTTCTCTCAGTTTCCCACATGGCTGTGCAGCTCCCATTTTGCAGGGCTTTGGCCTTGGTTGTGGTACCTCCAGCCCCATGGATCTAGTGTGTCCTATTTTCTAAGAATCAGCCTTCCAACACTTTGATAACCACTGAGACAAAAAGAATGAAAACACCAGACAATGATGTGTGTGAGAAGGTGGGTTTATTTGACAGTGCTACTGGGTAACTCTTGTTCAGGCTGAGATGGAAGAGAGGATAGACTTTATATGATGTGGTTATTTGTCATGATGGTTCTGATGGGGAACCATCATTCAGATGGGGATCTGATTAATACGTATAAGTACATGAAGGGGGAATGTAGGGAGGAAAAGGCCAAGCTCTTCTCAGTGGTGGTTAGTGACAGGACAAGGGGTAATGGGTACAAGTTGAAACACAGGAAGTTCCATCTCCATGTGAGGAAGAACTTCTTTACTGTCAGGGTCACAGAGCCCTGGCACAGGCTGCCCAGGGAGGCTGTGGAGTCTCCTTCTCTGGAGATCTTCCAAAACCGCCTGGATGCCACCCTGTGCCCCGTGCTCTGGGTGTCCCTGCTGGAGCAGGGGGTTGGACTAGATGATCTCTAGAGGTCCCTTCCAACCTCAACCAATCTGTGATTCTCTGGTTCTGTCATTCTGTGATTCTGTTCCTATTTCCAGAAGGAACAATAAAAGACATTCACTGGAGAACAAAATACTCAGCTTTCCTAGGCAACACAGAGGCTCCCCAGAACATCTCTCTCCAGTTGACTTCTCTTGTGTTCATAGACTGAGATCTCTCAGGAAGGATATTCAGAGACAGGGACATCTCTACCTTCCTCCTTCTATTTCCTTGGATAAGTCACAGCCCTCCAATTATGATCCAGGGAGCATCCAACTGTGGTTCACATTTCCTTCTCCAGCCTTTGAGTGAAACTTCCCTGGGTCCTGGTAATTTCTCCATTGCCTCAATAGATACTTTTTTCCTGACCACATTTTCCCTTTGTCCATGCACAGAGTATGTATATCTATAGAGGAAAATTGCTAGGGGATCCTGTGATACCTAAGATTAAAAAGGTCAGTATTGGCAGAGAGGGTCTGGACAATAGAGAAAAAGGAGAGATGGAAGTTTTGAGGTTGTTGAGAATACTCTTCAGGAAGAGTTTGGGGAAATATGGGGTGGGTCACCATAGCCCCAAGGGCCCAAGGGGAGCCAAAGATCGACTCATGAGACACAAAAGTTGTGTTATTCTGGTTGATGGAGGAAGGGGCCCCAGGCAAAACTAGGATGACCTATCATTAAGGTTGAAAAAACACCAAAACCAACCAACCAAAAAAGAACCCCCAAAATATCCTTCAGACTGGGACCTGACATGAGTCCCTCCCCAAAAGAATCCCCAAAAAAACAACTATTTCTTAGTGCTAGAAGTGGCGTCCCTAGCCATGCCACTCCAGAGGAGTGGAAGTCGCTGATATCCAGTAGAGGGAAAGATGGTCTGTGGAGCTCACGAACTAAGCTTCTCAACAGCCATTTCAGGGAAGGGAAAGATGTACTTCACTGAGCCCATGGTGCAGAGAAAATGAAAAGTCATGGATATTATTAGACCACTTCATTGGGACCCAGGTCACCGATTGATTTTCACTTCTCAGATAACTAAATTACATGTCTTTTTTTTTTTTTTTTTTTTCATGTTTCTGGATCCCTTTTCCATGAGACATGTCCCCTTCTCTTAAGTCTCTAGAGACCCCTGTCTTAAAGCATTATGTCTTCCAGTTTCTGGGACTATCCTTGAGTCCCAAGTATGCCATCCCTTTCCCGCACAAAACAACTTCTCCAAAAGTTATATTTTTGTCCAGAAAGATATGGCACACTCTATAACACGAAGTCATCTGCATCTTCCCATCATTCTATGGAGAACTTTAGACTTTAACTGTGTAGACTGACATTATGAAGCTGAATAGATGCAGCTATGCTGCATTCTTCCTCATTGCTTGGACACTTCTGGGCTTGGTTTTGCATTTGGGAACAGCCTAAGCAACTACTTCTGGCTAGTATCAACCATCAAAGAAACTCAGTTTAACTTATCTTATTGCTGTTGAAACTGGCAGTGTTCCAGATTTTGCTATCAAGTCTAAAGATATCCTGCTGGTGGAAAGAATATAAGCTTGGGGAATATGACCTTTGGGAGCAAAAACCTCCATCAAGAATTAAACATGACGGGGAAGATCTGCCCCCATTTGCCTTAAAGGAGGTCAATGCACTAAATAGATCCAAATCACATGCTGGATAAACCTAGAATGAGTGAATCAGGAACAAGAGCAACAGAAAAAAAACCACAGGTGTCCAGGGCAGCAATACGATGCCTTGAGGCAATAATCCACTATCCACTGGGCTCTGCTATGCAGTGTGGAGCTCCAAGTACCATGAGAGGGATAAATTCTCCCCTGATCCACACCAGGGAGGGCATGTCTGAGCAGTGGAGTCAGTTTGCGCATCCAGGAAGAAGGAGAAGTCCAACAAAGGGATTGGAGGCAATGGAGGTTGGAACACAGGGCAGCTGGGGAGTGGTGGTAGGTCCTGGTTTGTCCAGTCAGGAGACAAAAGGTAAAGGAGGGCCAGCTGCAACTTCCCACTCTCCAAAGGATGCTGGAGAGAGGTTAGAGCAGACATTTCTCAGAGGTGCTCAGAAAAGGCCTGAAAGGCAATGGGCAGAAGATGAGCCGGGAAAATCCTGCTGGGTCAGGAGCACAAACTCTTTGTCAGAGGAGTGAGTCAATCCTAGGACAAGGTCTGGGACCAGGGAGTGGTTCTGCGTCTGGGGACTTCCTGGTACAGGACCTGAGAAACATGCTCCAACACTGATGCCAGCCTTTTCCAGAATTCAGGGGAGCTGCCATTTCCCCTTTTCTATGCAGCTTGTTTGCAAAGGGGCATATAAAAGCCAGGAGTTACTCAGAGCTCCAGTCTCCCCATATACCTAAGGCCTTGGTCCATGAGTCCTTTTTTTGACCTCTTTTGGCAGATGTTTTTGTTTAGCTCCCTGATGGCTGTGAATCTGTGACATTTTCCTCCACCCACTGGTTCCTTCTAAAGTTCCCATCAGTGGTCCCATCCTACCCTTACAGCCTCCCTTCTATGAAATTGTTACTTCCTCTTTTTGCAGGACCTCTTTCCTCTCAAGCCAAAGGTACAGGATGCCATGTCCACACGGAGCCCACTGCTACTCACCTTATTTCTGTTGATGCTCTTACAGTCTGCGCGAGTGTGGTCAAAGCTGCCAGCATTCTGAAAGGACACATTTGACTCAGTCCCCTGAGGTCTTGACAGAGTTTCCCTCAGAACCCATCCCCCACTGCTTAGACATTATGTGAGACAGTCCCCACCCTCCGATAACATCTCCAGTCTCCCCTCTGCTCCATGCTTTGCTGCCCTTTGTCTCTGCATAGGCTCTGCAATGCCCTAAGCAAAAGCTTCTCTTACCTGGTGAGGCGCCGCGATGCACCCCAGCACCAGGAGACAGCCAGCCAGGAATGTAATGCAGATGTGTTCCTGCATTGCTCTCCCTTTGAACAGGGGTACCCGTGTTCTTCAGGTGGGGTTTGTGCAGGTTACTGAGCCTGGCGATGGATTTATAGGGTACTGCCAGATCCTGCCACCTCAGCCCTACCTAAGCCAAGCCCTCATATCCCTACTAGGTCCATGGATTCTTGGTACTGCCAGTCCCCGCCTTGGCTTATCACTGCTTCCTAATCTCTCTCCACCGCTCCCTCTTGCCCCAAGCTTGTTTTCTTTCTTCTACATTCTTCAGCAAGGCTCCTCCAGGAGGCCTCCTCTGGGTGCCCCTGGGCATGATTTCTCTCCTACTTCTGTTGTCCCAGATTGAGCTTGTGGAGGAATTTTGTGACACCAGAGCAAGGTCTTCCCAACGAACAGCCATAGACCTTAGTAGTACTGTGCTACAGAGTAGACAGGAGAGGGTTGCTGGGATCCTGGTCAAGCCACAAACCAAGGAGCACCAGAGCATGAAGGATCTTCTGTCCCATGCTGAGGACTGCCCTATCCCAAAGGCAAATGGAAGTCATCCAGGCAGTCTGGCCTGGGGCTAGGCCAGCTATGAGAGCACTGAGTCCTACCCTCTCCCTACTCCCAAGCTTCACGTTCCCTCTCTCCTCCCAAACATGGCACATGAACCCAGCTCTACAGGCTCCCAAAATACCGACCTCTCTTCCCAGATTTGGCACAGGCACCAGCTACTGCATCCTCCTCTGGGTTAATTCTCAGCATCTTTCCAGTGCCACAAGCCTGGAGAGAGAAACCAGGAATCCTGCTCCTCCCCTCGCCAACAGGAGCAAGTGGTTACAGCTAGCCACTAAGCCATCCTCCCGAGACCTTAGTAGGAACATCAGCTTTATTATCTTGATCAGAAAACTTCAATCATCTCCTTTGGGATTCCCAGAGGAGAGACCGTAGCAGGGCCAGAGCCACTAGACCCCAGAGATGTGAGGATGGTGGCATCCTGTGGAGAACTATGGTGAAGTGTTGGAGGCAGCGCCCTTCTCACAGCAGAGCCCACAGCCCCAGCGGTGCTTCTCACAGCAGAAACAGCAGAACCAACATCTTCTGAGCCTCCTCCAGCTTCCCTGCAAGTGAAAGGGAGATGCAGGTGATCCTCCAAGGTGGAAGAACAGTAGTGGGAGCTGGGTTGAGACTGGAAGCTAGAGCACCTGCGTTCTCCCCTCTATTGCTGGTCACAAGTGGAGTGGGACTAGGAGGCCAGGTGCCCGTAGACAGGACCTGAGCAGGACCTCAAGACTTGTTCCCCAACTCAAGAGGCCTTGGGTAGGACATAGGCTTGTTTAAATCTACACTATGACTCTCAGGTGTTCCCATGTTTCCTTACCACCTCAGGAGATGTCCCCGCTTACCAAGAGAGGAGGAGGATGTAGAGGAAGTGCAGAATTGAGTGTGTAATACTGAGAATGGCATGGATACAATGCCGTCTGTGGGCAGTGGCAAGTGTGTGCACACACATATGTATGTCCATTTGTATTCACATATATGTATCCATTTACTCTACCTCTGTATCCAATAGGCCATGTCCTCAATCCACACTCACGCATGAGTCTCCTGAAAATGATTCCCACAGGTGAGTCTGCAACAAGGGATAGATCAGGCCCCCCAAAAACTAGAACTGAAATCCATTTCTCTGGGAATGAAGAAGCACGGAGACCCCAGCTAATATTTGGTGGGGAAGGTCAGGAAGAGAGAATCCTTCTCACTGGGAACATGTCTCACTGGGAGACATGGATAGCGGTGAACATTCCTAACTCTGGATAGGAGGAGGGTATGTCCTTGCCCTGGCCATCTCTGGGGTATGAAGCCCGCTCTGCAGACTGGTTGGGACAGAATGGGTGGGAACGGGGATGGGAACATGGTAGAGATGGGAGTGAATGCCTGAATGCTGGGGTGCTCTTCCCACTCTGGGGAGATCCAAGAGATTAGCAGAATTCAAGTGAGGAAATCATGCAGCAGCCCAGAATTTAAGTGAGGAAATGATAGAGAGACCTACTGTGCTAGAAAATAAGTGTTTCACTGCTGTGGTAATTTTGGCTGTCTTCTAAGTGTGGAAGGTGTTTTGAGGACCTCCAAGATGCCCACTCAGGAACAGCCCCTTGCAGGTGGCCATCGGCCCCCTCCAAGAGCTGCAATGCCAAGGAGAAGAGAGAATGAGGGAGAGGCAGGAATGTCATCCCTCCTTGACACTGAGACCAAGAACAGATCCCAGGCATACAGCTTCTCACTGTTCTCTCTCCTTCTCCTTATCGCAAGAGTGCCTTTGCCCATCATGGTTCCCAAACCAGATATTGTCCCTCCATGCCCAACACCTTACTCCTTGGCATGGGAGAAGAGATACATCTGATGCAAGGCAGGCTCTGGACAGCATGTCCATGTAAGGAACCGCCAGGAGGAGAGTGCAGCCCCACAGATAAGCCCTGTGATGGAGGAATGCGCCACTGAGTCTGTGCAATGAACATTTTGGCCACGAGGCGGCACCTGGAACTGCTGAATGGAGTTTGAGACAAGATCAGCACTCCTCCCTCATTCTGTGCCCCTGTCACATGTCCCCTCACAGCTCATATCCGCACCCAAGCTCCCCTGCAGTGGGAGATTGTTCAGGGGGATTGCAGGGGGACCAGCACTGGGGCATCTGGTCCCGCTATGGGATGCTCCAAAAGTCCTCTACTTTCAGTGTGGTTCCCCTGTGCTCTTTCCTAGCTTGTGCCTGGTTAGTCATTACCCTCTGGGTTCAAAAAGTTTCCCCTGACATTGTCCCCTCACCCCAAGGGGCTCTTTGCTCACCTGCCACCTTTACATGAGTGGTTAATCAAAAGCCACCCAGCCTTTTCTCCAAAAGAGTGTTTCCTTTAGCTGGCTCTTGAAGAAACAGCCCCAGCTCTTCAGTTGCCTACTCGGGACTCCCTCACCTTTCCTGTTCTGCAGAGAAAAATCTAATCATCTAGGCTGCTCCCCCTTGGTGGTGGCCATGGCTTGCTTGCATCAAGCCTTATTCCTCCTCCTCAGGCAACCAAGACATTAAGGCATGTCCTGCTCTAATTCTCAGATACACTATGTAAAGATAAGGGCAAACAAAATACACATCCGAGAGGCTTTCCTTTTGCAGTTGTGAAACAACCATGGTTCAAGAAGAAAATCTTGCTACTCAGCACACTTCCCATTTCTGTCTGTTCCTGCCCAGGGACAAAGTGAGGCCATCTGTTCTTTCTGTGGAGCAATCCACTTCTTCAGCATGGAGCCATGGGGTTCTTGTTTTGCACAGAACCACTGATGGGAAACAAAAGTCACAAATCATGACCATAAAGAGCCTGGCAGCTTGGAGGGAGTGCGCAGACTGTCTCTCTAATTTCTACTGTTGGACTGTTTGCAAACATTGTGGGAGTTGTGGCAGACAACCTTGCAAAGCACAATGCAGGCATCTAGGACACAGACTCACCGAGGTCACAAACCTGGAGGTGGAGGAAACCCAGGAGTTCTTTGGCTGTGTGGGACCAAGTGGGACTCAGAGATGGGATAGGGATTTGGATGGAGCCTCATCCCAGCTTATCCCAAGCCCCATGGAAGCCTGGAACAGATTTAACCACATCCCCAGGCAGGTCACCTCCAGAGTGAGGACTGAAAATCGGCTGGTGCCTTGGGGCAGTAGGACCAATATCTGGAAGCCAGATTTGGCTGGAATTTCTAGTAATAGCTGCTTGGAGTGTCTTTAAAGATGGACCCAAAGTTGACTTGGGAGCCTTTCCCCAAAACTGTGACTCTGTGCTGGCTTGCAGACTCACTGGAGATTGGAGCAAGGGTTGAGAGTCAGAGTTGGCTGACCTTCCTCCAGGTCAAACCCAAAACAGCTTAAAAATTCATGTGTAGGAAACCCAGAGTTCTGCAGATACCTGTGGGAGGTGACCAAGTCTGAGTAAGGCTGTTCCGTGACGATGGAGATACAGCGTTCTCCACCAGGAAAAACCTGGGCATGCGCACCATGTCTATGCCTCATGGCATAGATATTCCCAGAACTAATCCCATGTGCAAGTGGTGGAAAGGGGTAAAAATGCTCTCAAGGAAGTCACTTGTTGGCTGGTCAGCCTTTGGAGAAGAGGAAGAGTAGATGCCTGAAGTCTTGGGAAAGGCACCGCCTGGCATCTAGAGGAACAGGCCAAGGCAGATGAAACCAAAGACACATGATCCTCTTTGCTTCTGCCAGCATGGAAAATGTGGGTCAAGAAACACTGAGAAAGCATCGCGAGGCAACTAAGATTTTCTGGGTGATCCTTGAGGAGAAGTAGAGGATGATGGGTTATAAATGGAAGCCTTGAAAGGGACAAAACACAGTACAGAATCCTGTTAGATGCCCTCGAGGTGATCATGAACCTAACCATGCAGGAAATGTTGTAAGACACAAAGCACATCATGCATCTGACCATGGTCCACTCCAAAGAAAGCCCATTGACCTCTGATTCTGCATGGCGGGAGGGGAAGATGAGGGAGTGGTGGCCGTGCATAGGTCAGGAACAAGGGGATACCAATTACTGATATACCAGAAGAAAATGACAGTCAATGTCAGGAGGGAAAGAGTAAAGGAAAAGTCTAGGACAAAGCCAAGGTGTTCTGGATCATCTGTTCATATTTGCTCTTCTCTATGACTCTTTCCATAGTCCAAGAGGGACAGAAGCTGAGAAATACAGCACTCCCCATGGCTGCTTCAGCTCATGCTCTGGTTGGCAAAGGGAGATCCTGTTTGGCATGCAAGTGGATTACACAACGTGACAGATTGCACCTCTTCTTGCAGATTTTTCGGCCTTGTGCCTATATACTCTTTTTCTCTTGCCTCTACAAGAACTGTCTTCCTCAGAGAAATGCTGCCGGAGGGGACAACATAATGTTCCCTTCTTGTCTGTCATTTGTTACCTGCCTTCCCTTCACCCTTGTCCATCTCTCAGCTCTTCAAGCCTGTGCTCTTTTACTTCCCTGGATCTCTTGCCTACACAGAGTTTTCACCCATTCAGAAGAGGCCACCTGAGGGTGCTGTGCAGAGGACAGAGGTACTGTGAATCTCCCAGACCTGTGTGGAGAACAGCAGGGAGGTTTCCTGGGAAAACAGAAGGGAACATACCACTGTCTCAGTCTCCATCCCAGCTCCGTCCCCCTGGGAGCCCAGTCCTGTCGTGACAGACAGGAAACCTGCCTTCAGTGGCAGTGTTCACCAAGTAGAAGCAACAGTGACAGCACGGATACTCTCAGTCCTTGGGAAAAACCCTTGCCCAGAATCACCACCAGGCTGAAACAACCAGAACTGACCAGGAAAGCACCAAGCCCGGCGGGGGGGCCTAAGAAACTGGGTTACTGCCTGTCAGCAGAAAGGCAGAGGGAACAGGACATGTGGGCCCTGATCCCGATACTCCTTTCTCTTTTTCCATGCTCTTGAGCCTTCCTTCCTTCCTTCCTTCCTTCCTTCCTTCCTTCCTTCCTTCCTTCCTTCCTTCCTTCCTTCCTTCCTTC
>VZSG01001944.1:6026-17457 GCA_013398315.1 Nothoprocta pentlandii
TTCATGCACATCTACTGAAAGATAACACGAAAAAGTTGTCAGTTACCAGCTCGGCCCTTGATGAATGGCTAAAGCATATAGGATTGTCAGGGCGGTTACTGAATCTGGTAAAATCCAGTTTAACTATGTTGATAGTCATTGTTGCAATCTTGTTGGTTGTACCATGTTTATTGCAATGTGTTAGGGGAATGTTAGAACGAACTGTCAAACAGGTCTGGATTGCTCAAAATAAAAAAGGGGGATTTGTGGAGGAATTGCAATCCAGCCTTTATGGACAATGTGAAGCTGGTTGATGCTTAAGAAACAATGTGAAGCTGGTTGATGCTTAAGAAATGTTTAAGAAGTGAAGTACCTGATAAAGAATGCCTGATAAGGAAGGAATGCCTGATAAGGAGGGAGATGAAGTAAACAACTCCTGGTGTCTGATCATGAACTTTGAAGGAGGATTAACACAACTTGAATTTACGTGAACAGCTGCAACCATCCAATAAGATTGTTAGTTTGCGCGTGGCAATTTAGTATATTAAGAGCTACCTTGGCTTTAATAAACGGCATTCACTTGATCACATTGATCGTGTAGTGGTGTCCATTTGATCCTCCGCAACAATGGTACTCTGAAGAGGGTATGGCTGGTTCAAGAAGAAAAAGGGGGAATTGTAGGAATGTACCTAGAATAAACTATGAGTGGGCGCACCGAACCAGCCATACAAGAAGGTTAACAGAGCACATAGCTCGTTTAATAAAGCATGTTTAGAAGAAGCATGTTTTACAAAGCACATAGCTCTGTCTCTAAGGTGGTCTTGAGGAGAGAAAAACAAGGAGTCCTTTGAGGAAGCGAGCCAAGCAGAGAGTGATGCAAGGGGCAGCACCGAGATATGAACTGACCAACCGACAACCAAGCAAGAACGCGTGGTCTCCTCGTGAAGCAGAGAGTTATCCTATCAAGGAGTGCATGCCCACGTGTAGGGATAGAATAATTGGATATAAGGGCTAGTTATTGGCAATAAAGGGGCTACTTTGTATGATTCATACTGAACCATCTGAAGTCCACTTCTTTACATGCTTGGAATCAATCTGCCGTGTGGCGGGAAAACGCCACGCTGAGGCCGCCGAACACCTTGAGAATGAATCCACCACAAGATAGGAGTAACAATTCCTGTACAAGATTCTGGCTAAGTGCCTCCAAGCCAGGAAGGACTTGGAGGATGGCCATTTCTGGTGCTGCCAAAGCTGAACAACAGATTGGTGACAACTGGGATCCATTTGGACAATGCAAAGTGGCCTTGGTTACAAGAGCTGTTACTAGAACTGTTATTCTTGTTTATAGTATTCATTTGTATCATAGGTTGTATTCCTTGTGTAATGGTGTTACTACATGGAATGAATGAAACTACCGTGCTAGGGGTACCTGCCCAGGTTAAAACAGATAACGGGTCTGCACATACCCCTCACTCAACAGACAACGTGCCCCCAGGGCAAAGACGCTTCGTCATTACCACTCAAGAAAACTTACGTAAAGCTTTGGTTGAATTTCGAGACCCTGAGTCACGCCAATGGGGAAAACTTGTACCTCTGATAACATGGGGTCGAGGATATGCTTGTGTTTCCACAGGAGATGGACCGCACTGGGTCCCCACGAGGTGGGAGCGCCCAGCTATTAGCCATACTCGCAGCAGCGGGGACAATGATGATCGGGACCACGGAATTGATTCCCAACCCAAACCACCTGACACCGTGGAGCAGCGGCAGCAAGAACATCTGGGTGACCCTAGCTAGAGCACTGAATCAAACTCCTTTCTGTGCATCAATGACAACACCTGAACAGCCATTCCATACTTGTCTCCTAGGACTCCCTCTTAAGCATTGGCCTATTCCAAGTGCCCAGCATGAATGACCAATAACGGGATGGATGCAGGATCTTTTAAGGTTGCTAATCACAATAGTTATTGCTTTGTTTAGTGTAGAACTAATATTATGTTGTGCTTTGCAATGTTGTCAAATAGCTATTCAATGCATGTTGGGCGTATTTGAAAAAAGAGGGGGAGATGTTAGGGACCAGACGGCTGTGGGGGAGGAGTGAGAGGTCGCAGAGGACCGGGTGAGTGCCGGCAGAGCGGAAGTTGCTGAGGAAGGAAGGAAGTGAGCTGGAGTAAACAGGATCCAGGAGGAAGACCATTGCTCATCTTCCACATGCTCCGCGACTGCCCGGATCGTGCAACCAATGATCAACCACTATGTTACTGTTACAGCCAATGGGGATTGCTATGCCAGGTATGTGGAAGGCGGCTGTGTATAAAGACTCGGGTTTGTGCACAATAAAGGGTTCGACTTTATGCACCATAATGGTGTGTGTGTGCCGTTCCGGTCTTGCACGAGTTAGAAAGCCCTCGGCACCCTACTATGGAAGAAGATTCAGAGGAGATGGGCAAAGGGTAAGGTGTCCATGAAGCTCAAGAATTATGTAGGATGTATACTATTTGTGTCACACAGCTGTTGCACAGAGAACTGATTTCATCTAAACACATAGGGAGAAACATTTAAGATGTTTCTTAAACATCTTAAACAAACGGTCTGTTTGGCAACGCTCACACCAGACTCATTTACACCAATGAGTCCACTCAACAGATACAGCTGCTTATCTGACACAAAGATCATCCTCTGGTGCCCAGAGTTGATCAAACAAATGTGACTGTTTCCTTGAGATTAGCCAGACTAGCATGAGGGAAGTGTAGATATGGCTCAGCACAACATGGGGTATAAAATCTGAACAGCTAACAAAGGAATTTGGAAAAGAGCAAGGGACTTGAGCTGCCTTCATCCCACATATTCCTTATTGGTGATTGGCTATGCCAAGTACATTGCTGAATCATGTTGCTAAATCAAAAATCCTTTGTAACATCAAATATCTTCAAAATGAACTTTATATTAAACCTTGCACTCTCTTTATGCATGGAATATCAGAAAGAACCTGGCCAGAGAGTACTCATCTCTGACATGCAGAAGGATGTAAACTTAAAAAGCATCAGGGCACCCTGGAGAAAAAGCATGTTACAGTAAGGGATCTCCTACAGCAGATGATTTCAAGCTGAAATACATCACACTATTTCAGTCACTCTCACTGATGATCATTTTAAATGCACTTCTAATAGAAAGTCATCTTATGAAGAAAAGCTATGTTTGAGAGGCGGTTTCTTGAGCTAAAGGGAATGGGTAAGAAGGTCAATAGTACAAAGAGAAACAGTTAAGGCAATCAATGAATTTATGAATAGTAAAGATGGACAATGAGAAAGGTTATTACGTTAACACCCTTAAAATTAGAAGATGAATTTTTCTTAATGAATCCATTACCTGAGAATCTAATACGCAATGTCTGACTCCCACACCAGCTCTCCTATTATCACATCACCTTAGAAGTGAAAAACTAAAATATTTACATATATTTTTCCTTAGATAATTATAGTGGAGGATCAAAATCATGAGTGAAGAAAGTAATCTTCTACCACGTCTTCTGGTCTCTGCCTGAAAAGTCATGTTTTGTCTTTCAAGTGAAAGATGAAAACATGGAAGTATCTGTTATGGCACTAATATCTACAGCACAGAGAAGCAGAAAAGACAAAATCTCTGTGCTCTCAGTCTCTGTCTGGGAGCATGTGGTCATGGACAATACATCCTTCATGGTCTGGAATCCAGATTCCTATTTGTGTCCATCTTATTCAGCAATAGCAGGTAGTTGAATGCTAGGATTGCAACACCAAAAACACATGCAGCAGGCCTTCTGTAAACTAATGAACATTCTGTCATGGGCACAGGAGGCTGAGAATGGTCTGTGTGGGGACAACAGACATAACAGGGAGATATTCGATCAGAATGGATTCCTTAAAATTCCTTCTACTGCAAACTGACATCCATGTTTATAGCACTATTGTGGAACTTTCTAAAAGTTCAGATAAATATGGGCAACATGCATAATGAGATGCACTGTTGTGTCTGGGACAGGAACAACTTGTGGGAAATTGCCCTTGTGAAGGTTCAGTACTCAGCCTTCTAGAAGACATACTGAACATTAAATATCACCAGAGGTCCCTCTGGGCCTGACCACTGCAGTCAGTAAGATTTCCGCTAACACTTCAGATGAGAACCTTCATGTGTTACTATACAGTTCACACTAGAATACCTTCTAGAACATTCACCACATTGTAATAGATACCCAAGAGATATCATAATGCTTAGCAAAAATCCTAAGTTCCATCCAGTTTATTCACATATGCATAGATCTTAGTGTTGCAGTCGACCAAACAGAAATGCAGAATATCTGTAAGTCTAGTAAAATAGATGCATGGTTTTCAAAGAGTCCTTGCAAATTGCACCTAAGAAATTTTGTGGAGTCTAAAAAGATATTTTGATTGCTGAATGATCTGATTTACCAGAGGGAAATGAACATCTTTCTGGATGTTCAGATGGATGGTCAGACCACAAGTATATAGACATCTATGAAGATTCAAGTGTGCTACAAGTTATAGTCAAGAAATTTGCTCTCAGACTACTTGTTAGCCTATTACCATTCAAGGAATGGTCATGTAATTTAAAAAAAAAAAAAAAAAGTTCATGCTAAAAAGGTACCATTTACAAGGGTAGATAATTAGAGAAATGTGTTGAACATTGCCATAGCACAAATCAAAAATAGAGCAAAAGAAATTACTTCTCAGAGGGTGAAAAAATGTAAAGAATGAAAATAGGAAGTCTGAACACAAAGGAAGACAGAGTAAGCTAAGTCACCAAATGTTACCAATGCTGGGTATATTTCCCAGCTCTGTGACTGTCTTCACTTAACTGGGAATCAGGATAACCAAGTGGTAGAGTGAGCATGCACACACCAGGAGAAGTTACATAACAATAAAGGTGGAGCTTTGCCCGCCCTCTGGTATGCCTCCTGACATGTACTGGCCCTATGTGGCAGGACGCGCCAGATATAAAATAACTGTGGATCTGAGACTGGTTGAGACGTCCAAATAAGACCTACGCTGTCTCCGCAGGGACGCCTGCAAGCTTGGAGCCTGTCAGCCACCTCTCATCCATCAGGGAGGATGATTGGTCTCGCTATCCTGCTGGCAAGTATCCTCTTGTAAGTAATTGCTACATAGGCACCTCATTTTGCAGGTAATTGCTAAGCAGTTGTTTGGTTTTAGTGTATTGCTAGTGTGGATTGTCCCGAATAAACCAAGGATTTGATTTTTCTCAGAGTGTGTGTACTTTCATTGCCGAACCCTGAACCCATCTGGAACAGCTGGGTGCTGCTTTCTATCTCAGTCTCTATTAAAAATACACACATGCACACACACAAAAAAAAACCATTATCTTGAAAAATATGCTGCACAATGCCTTACTCATTGGGCCACATTGCTTTCTGCATATGTTGAAAGATTAAGCAGTTAAAGATCTAATTTCATTACTAGTCCCGGGATCTTTTTTCTGAAGACTTGTTGCCCCAAAACATTAGAGATAATCAGCTGTTGTACTAGAAGGCCAAACAAAATACTTTTGGAAAGGACTAATTAAATAATGATTGTTGGAATTCACTATCTGGTGTTAAATGATGCCGCTTCAGTTCCTGGGCCAAGGCCATTCGGCCCCGGGGTTTCAAAGCACTGACACCAATGTGATGGTATGCTAAGTGACGTTTATTGCTTGCTTCACACATCCTTTATAGTTTCCCCTCTGGCGGAAGCGCTGCAGGTGATGCCCAATCCCCAGTCACAAGCATAGCCTGGCAGTATATCCTTATTTGGCAGCGCTATAGACACGTCCCTATACTTTCCGTAACATCGCAAGATCTTTCAAACGCCATGCCTTATACTAAATCCTGTCTTATGCTGCGTCACTTACTTAAGCTAAGCTCCCTACACTTCTAAGCTCCCTACAAATGATGGATGTATCTTATGAACTATTATCCATTAATAACTATTACAGCAAATTCTGATTAAAAATATCAAACAATCAATTAAAACAAATGTAGCACAGGTTGTTCAAAGAATCTGAAACAACAACATATTAAAACAGTTGGAGAAAGCAGGAGGTGCCATCATTGTTAGCTGCATGCTGTCGCTGGAGTAAAAATAAGTATGGAGAGATGATAAACACCCAAGTTAGTTGTATGTTATTAAATTAGACCTTAGGGAATTCATTCTCTTTTCATTTCAGTGGTGGAAAACTGATGTGGTTGCTGGTGCTTGCATGGTGAAAATACTTTTAACAAAATAGTAAGAAAATAATACATTAAAGAATATTTAGATAATTTAGAAGCATTCAATGTAATGTAGAGCACATTGCTCAGGATTATGTCCAGGCAGGTTTTGAATATCTCCAAAGAAGGAGACTCCACAACCTCTCTGGACAACCTGTACCAGCGCTCTGTCACTCCCAGTCAATAAGTTTTTCTTCATGTTCAGACAGGACTTCCTGTGTTTCAGTTTGTGGCTGTTGGCTCTCGTCTTATTGCTGGGCACCACTGAGAAGAGTCTGGCCCCATCCTCTTGACACCTTCCCTTCAGATACTCATACGCATTGATAAGATGCTCCCTCAGTCTTCTCCAGGCTGAATGGGCCCAGCTCTTGCAGCCTTTCCTCATATGAGAGATACTCCAGTCTCCTAATTATCTTTGTAGCCCTACGCTGGACTCTTTCTAGTAGTTCCATGTCTCTCTCGTACTGGGGAGCCCAGCACTGGGCACAGCACTCCAGATGAAGCCTCAGCAGGCAGTGGAGGTGGTCTCAGGCCTGTTTTAGTTGTATCAACAAAGTGAAAGAAAAACTAGATCCTCCTACTCCTCCAAACCAGCCACCACATGCCCACAGTCAGAGAATGCAACAGTGAACACCACAAAGCCAAGAAAGTCTAAAACTTATCACCAGCACCTCCCAGAGCTGTTCCTGAAAATATCTCTTACAGTGGGAAGGGTCAGTGATGATCAAACCCATGGAAGTGTACCTTTGAGACCATCCACGCCCTGGGAGAGCAGCAGCTCCCTTGCTGCAACCCAAGCCTGACTTGGGATTTCCACATGGTACCTGGGCTCTGCCATCACCATGTTATAGATGCAATGTGATTGCTTGTGATTGCTGTGCTTGGAAACACTTGCCAACACACAGTCCAGCACCCAACCCACATCAGAGGGACCCACTGCAAGAATGAAAAAGAAAAGATACTTCAGCTGCTCTATTTCATGAGTCATTCCAAAAACACACAAGCACATACTCTTAGCAGAATGACTTGCACAGGATCTGTTCAACCAAGAAGGAAATAAAATCCCATGGTGAAGTTTCAGATAGGAAAAAAGCCTTCTCCATAGTGTTTTGACTTCCACTCAAGGATCTGATTTAATGCAGCAGTTAAGCACATACCTTACTCTAAACACACAAATAGTTCCACTGAAGTCATCATAACTAAAATATATGCTTAGAATTAGATAGTCTTAAGTACATTGCTGAGGTGCAAGAATCTTCAACTGTTGAAGAATTACATGGGAGAGATGTAATCATTTGAGCAGTAAGTCCCAGGATGCTTAGGGGTCATTATAAATAACCTTTTCCTGACTATATTTTATGTTGTTATTTATTTTAAATAATTCATACTATTAGGAAATAATCTCTATTTATTCAAAGCAGAGGTCAGTTGGAATGGATTTGTTGGCTTGAGTATTGAGTTGGTGAACGTGGACCCACGTTCTCCCTGACCTTCCTTTTGCTGTTAATATATTTGAAGAAGGTTTTCTTGTTACTCTTAACATCCCTTGCCAGATTCAATTCCAATTGTGGATCTTTCCCCGCAGGTCTCTTTCCCAGCAGGTCTTTCCATGGGATCTTTCCCAGCAGGTCTCTGAAGAGACTAAAGTTGACCCTCCTGAAGTCCAGGGTGGCAAGGCTACTTACTGCCCTGCCTCCTCCTCGTTGGATCCTGAACTCCACCAGCTCGTGATCACTGCAGCCAAGGCTGCCCCCCACCTTCACATCTTCAACAAGGCCCTCTCTGTTTGTGAAGATGATAGAAAGGTCATGTTCCTGCATTCACTCTGCTCTTCACCACCGGGGTTCTACTACTCAATGCTCTGGGAACTATCCCCACCTTGAAGTCACTGAGCATCTTGCCAGTTGTTTAGATCAAAGGACTGAACAGATTGCATTGCTATCGTAATTTTAAATGTTTTTTTTTTGCTCTTGAAAGTAACTATTTAAACTTGCTTTCTTTCCCCTACTCTAAATGAAAGCTAACTTCAAAAGAGAATATAATTTTGCACTGCCACAGCAAGAAATCCAGGTATTTTTGAAATATCCTTCTCAAATGTGTAATCCTTCAAATGTGCTGATTATCAGATTACATTTGTCTGTAATACATTACTACACAATTTCTATCATTTGTTCATGTTATGAACCTCTTAGTATTTTAAGGATAGCCTACCCTTGTGGTAGAAGGGTATAAACAATCTGATATGTCATCAGCAACACAAGGGATAGTGACACATTTTTTTTGTAGCTGAACACACAATCTAAAAGTCAAATATCTGGTGCTAATCTGGGTAAATGCAGCCATTCTTTGCAGTTTGCAGTTTTATCAGGACGAGGGAGGAAATGTGATTTCCAACACTGGCTATGCACCAGCTATCAGGATCCTATGTGTGGAGATGTGCACATCTGCTCATCTGTCTCCTGTGATGGTCCGGATGGTGACTGAGGGTGTACATAGTCACTTGCCCAGAGAGAGATACACTTCAAAGTTTTGCTCATGGGCAGTTTTTCAGGTTTGTCAGTTCTCCTGAGTTTACTGTGAATCCCAGAATAATTTAATTCCTAGTGCTCAGAGGTCTGGGAAATGAAGATTTCCTAGAAGCAGTGTGTTCTCATTTAAAATTGCTTTGAGACCTAGACAAGGTATATAGAAAGAGCTGGTGTTTATTTTAAAAACCTCACAAATTTAAAACAAATCTCATTACATTTACAGGGCTCTGGAACTTCCTCTTTTTGACTGTGTGTGGTTGGCTGGGGTCCTTTTTTTCTTGTTCTTCTTGCTTGATTTTCCCCCCTTCATTTTGTAATTAATGTCATCCCATTCAAGACTGTCTTTTGTTCTTTGTATAAGAAATGTGTAATAGAAAAGCCACATTTGCCAACTGTGATCTTATTTTAATTTTGGGGACAGATATTGCAATGGCTCAGTATATAGACAGCATGCACTTAGTTAAGGAACAACCCTTGTGGGAGACATATGCCTGAGAGACAGGTTATGGTGAAATGTATATCTGACTGTTAAGAAGTCAGTTAAAAAGTTCTTGCCCTTGACATTTGTGTCCTGAGCTAAAGGATGACAAATTTGGATGTATTTTCTATTGGAATTTCCATGCCTGAAATCTCTTAGGGGACCAATAATTTAATTGAGAGTGCATTTAATAAAATCATATTGAACACTACCTCCTTCTGAACCTGATTTCAGATCTAGATGGTAGTTACAACTTTGGTGTAGCAAGGTACCGAGGCTGTGCCTGTGTGTGCCCCCAGTAACCTTAGCTGTCAGGCATGACTTCCAGGCTTAAGTGTGTTGATTTCATGTCTCAGTTCCCAAGCAATAAGCATCTAACATTCTACACATATATTCTATATGCACCTTTCTCATTATATTTTATTGTTGATAAAATTGTTGATTAAATGTATTTTTTTATTTTTTTTCCTACATTGACATCACTGCATACTAAGGGTATAAAAGAGAGAGTCTAGTATTTACAAGTTGAGCAGGAATCAGGAACAACACTTGACCAACTCTTCCAGCTGGACTGTGAGCATCCCTCCCCTTAACCTGGGAGCTGGGCTAAGGTAACTCCTTATAATGTCAAGAGCCCCCTGTACATTCAGGGAGAAGAAATATGCTAGGAGTTGTCAACTCCTTGCAAGGCTGAGAGCCCCCTGTACACTCAAGGTGAAGAAACACTATAGCATTTTATTGGGACAAACAGTGTACTCCATTTAGTTGCGCTAATTACCAGATGCTATTTGCTAATTGATAAGCCCATCTCTATAACAATCGTGCCAGGTAATGGTGGATATTATCACAAAGATCTTGCCCTGGTGAATAAAATTAACTAAAGCCCTGTGGTTGTTACCCCTCTGGATTATTTTACTGTCTCTTTTAACAAGATAGCACAATAATGACACTGTGACACTGCTTTTTTTTTTTTTTTTTTTCCTTAAGTACTTGTCTCCTTTCTTAAAAACAAGGGCACATCCTTGGCTGCCCTTCTGTCATTTTGCATAGCACAGCAGCAGTGCTGCACAAACTGGTCCTGCAAATGTGACTTGTGCAATTGTCTTTCCTGCTAGGACAGAGCAAGTTTAACAGCTTTGTGTTGCCTTGTATTACACCTTTCTACTCAAGGGCCCTCTCTGGAAAATACAAGGAGCAGCAAGTATGAGTTAGCCTCTTCTGCCAGGTGGCTCTCTGGAGCCATGCTATGGTGGCCACTGCATGCTTGAAGGACTGGAAAACGTGTAACTGTCTAATGTACCTTAGCATGCTTTAGACGGGAGCTCTGAAATGTCATGAAGTCAAATTTTCTTACCCTTTCCCTGTACTTTATACTAACAGTCACCTAGTACTCTATCACCATCCTTTGATGGCAATGCTTTCAAATTTCTGAGTTAGGGACAAACTGGAGAACCAATTAAATAGCCAATAGAGCACCTTACATTTCCTAGAGCATTGTAATGTAGCGTGGGATTATGCCCACATCTGTGTTCAGCCCTGTATGCCAAACGTCTGGCCATACACTGAAATCAGCACAGGCCACCTCACTGCAAGTACTTAGACAAAAAAAGGAACATTAGAATACATAAGGGGACATTTTGTGAATGCAAGTCTAATATCACACTGATGTGTCTGTATGTTAGAATAAATTTCTGGTGGATCAGTGACTCTTGGTGAGTCTGATGTGGCTCAAGAGTCAACTTTATGCCCCTTAACTAGAGGGCTCTTGGATTCCATCCAAGTTTTAGTGCCTACAGACAAATTGCAGGCAAAATACCTGTTGAGTGCCCTCAAAAACATTTTGACAAAAGTCAATGCAGTGGAAATGATTATGGGTTAAGATTACCAAATACTCAAATCTCTCTAGCTGGTTTGCCACAGTGAGCTAGACCTTTCTGGTGCCAGCCTAAATTATAGGCCAAATTGGTTAAAGTCAAATAGTCATATGGGACTACCTCACAGAATCACAGAATCACAGAATGTTCAAGGTTGGAAGGGACCTCTAGAGATCATCTAGTCCAACCTTCCTCCTCAAGCAGGCACACCTAGAGCATGTGGCACAGGGTGGCATCCAGGCGGGTTTTGAAGACCTCCAGAGAAGGAGACTCCATAACCTCCCTGGGCAGCCTGTTCCAGGGCTCTGTC
>VZSG01001945.1:0-17367 GCA_013398315.1 Nothoprocta pentlandii
GAGCAGGAAGGTTGGACTAGATGATCTCCAGAGGTCCCTTCCAACCTTGAGGATTCGGTGATTCTGTGCGATTCTGTGATGTCTCCTGCTTTCCACAGCCACAAAACACTGCTGCTGCCTCCTCCGTAGAGCTCAAAGTCCTGTTGTCCCCCGTGGCCCTTGGGGACAACAAACACCACCAGCAGGGTCCACAGCGGGTGCCATTGCTCACCCAGCGCCCACCTTCACACGAGTCCTTCTCCACAGGCTTCGCCACTCCGCGACGGGCTCTCATCTCTCTGGGAGCACCAGGCGCTCCGCGATAGCTGCCGTCCTGAATCCGGATTAAAGCGCTCGTAACCCCACGGCTCCGGTTTCCACGCAAGAAGAGCGGGATAATGTTAAGGATGATGTTAAGAGATGGGAATAGGGGAGCTAAAACAGCGCAGGTTGAGCGAGGCAAAGGCCACGTCGTTGGCTGTGCCCAACGCCCTCGCTTGGCACTTTTTTATCCCCGGAAACGGGCATAAAAAAACACCCCTCCGAGCCGGTAGCTTCAGCAGGACGGCTGTGCCGAAGCAGGGCAGACATGGAAGAGCAAACAGCCGTGGGAGACAGCAGACCGGGTTATTTATAGCGGAGAAAAAGGAAGTTTTCGTGCTTTTATTCAAGGCGCCGGTGAAATCTCCTCCAGGATGTTCCGTAGAGCTGCGGCCACGCAAAAATAAAATAAAATCGGGAAAGGGGGGAAAAAAAAAAAAGAAGTTGAGTTGGAGGAGGTGCAGAAAGCATCTGCGGAGCCGGGGAAAGGAAACGCAGGCTGATTTGGGGAGAAGAGCAACGAGATTGGCGTGTTGAGCCAAATAAAAACCAAGGCAGGGAAATGTCCCTGTCACTTCTAAATACATGAAAGGAAGTAAATATTATGATGGTAGGAGAGCTATTTAAGTATATATAAATATTTCTAGCCATTCTAGGCTCGAAGTAGTGTTTTTTAAGCGGAGCAGAGTGGTTCTGGAGCAGCCTTCACATGGAGGCAGCAGGGACAGGAAACCCAACCAGTTTGAGGCCCCAAAGTGGTAAATCCATGAGAAACGGGACACAGTTGACCGTGTCTGTCCTGGCCACGAGGTTTCACAGGTTGGGCTCAGCAATGTCTTTGGTGGGTAGGGGATATGGAGACAGATGCTGGAGATGATGGTATGGGCCTCCAGAAGGTAGCGCCCCGAGCTCGTCCTGCTCCCAGTCACGTAGCTCTTACCAAGCACCAACCTCAGGGTGTCCACACAAGCATGGCCACCATCCAGAGGGTGTTTCCAGGAGGGCAACGCGCCGACGGACGCGGGTTCTAACAACCAGCTCCGACCACAAACAGCCACTAGACCAGGCAGTCAGTCCACTTGAAGAAAGCAGAAGAGGCCCTGAGGCAAAGCTGGTGGTAGCTGCTCTTCCACATCTCCACGTGTCCCCCTTTGCTCACGGACTTCCCGAGCGCTTCGGAATAGACTCAGGTGTCTTCTTTTCCTTCTCGCTGAACCACGGGGCCTCACCTGCTCGCAGCCCCTTTTATTTGTTATTTTAAATGAGATTATATCCATGTCTTAGCTACCTAGGAGGACTGAGAAGAGGCAACCGCGCCTCACTCAAAGCTCCCACCTACTGTCCCACCCCACAGGGGACAACTTTGAGGTCCTGAGGAAGGTGGACATCCAAACGAGGATGTTTCTACGCTGTGGAGTGGCTGTCGTTGCCCCAAACACAGAGCACGGCCCAGGAGGAGAGCAGAGCAAACGGCCCTAGAACCTTCCAGCCAAGCTCAACTCCATCCCAACCCTCCCGACTGCCCACGCAATTCCCACCGGCCGGAAAGCAAATCCCCGTGGAAAGGGATTTGCTTCTTCCCGCGTCACTTCTTGGGAATCAATTTGGAGGGCAACAGATGCAGCCGGCGCTGGGGCCAGCCCGCAGCTGAGCGTGGAAATCGCTCCCAGCCTTTGCTCAAGGAGACGCAAGCAGCAGTTGTCCCTCCAGTCTTCCTCCAGCGCAGGCCATCTGCAGCTCCTCAGACACCTGCTGCTTTTCGTTTAGCTCCTGGAGCTACCAAGGATGGACGTTTTGTCAGGGACAGGGCTGCGGGGCTGTTAGAGCAAGCCTAAGAACAGCTTCTTGCCATCAGAGGATACCAAAGCAAATGCTAAATTCCAACCCAAAGCCACTGCATTGGCAACGCAAGATCCTGAAAAGCCCCCCGAGGATCTTGAAACACCCCCCAAAGATCTTGAAAAGCCCCCAAAGATCTTGAAAACCCTTCCAAAGATCCTGAAAACCCATCCAAAGACCTTGAAAAGCCCCCCAAAGATCTTGAAAGCCTTTTCAGAACATCTCGATCCCTTCCCAAATCCAAGGGATTTCCAAGCAGAGGGCAAAGCTGCCACAGCCTTCGCTGCAATACGGAGCGGGGAGATCCACACGGCAGGGGTAGGACCGGGGGAACCCAGCGACCCTCAAGAACCTTCTCGTTCCTACAGGTCCAGCTGAAGGGGCTGCTCCTTTCAAGGACGCTGACCACAGCGCGGTGGCCACCACGCTTACCACTGAACGCTCGAGGCCACCACCGCTTCAAAGTCAACCAAACGGCACCGTTTTTAGAGGGGAACCAGCGTGGGCAGCCCCTTCTCTGGCTGCCCTAAGCCCAGGGCACCAGCGCTGCCCTCCTCCTCCTCCCCATGGGACGAAGGCCAGCGCCGACACATCTAAAACAAAACTGCCTTCAAGAGGAAGCAGAGCTGCCTTCTGACTGGCTCTCCATCTCCCTCTGATCTTCTAAAACACAAGGGCTTGCTGGTCTCACCCTTCCCTCCCCAGGCAATAAGTAAATAAAAAATATATTTTCCCATTTTGCTCGCTAGGGAAGTTTGGCAAAACTGGAAAACTTCTGCCCAAACTTCCTTTTTTTTTCCACTTAAAACCAGACTCTCCCAAGCTGGGCAAGCAGCCGGTTGGCCAACATAGGTTTGGAGGTGTCTCTAAATCCTCTTTCCAGGCTAGCTTGACATTTTCTTGCTATCAGCACTGATCCCCAAAAGTCACTTTTTCAGGTGTGACCAGGAGCCTGAGGGTAGGTTGCCAAAAGGTACCCATCTTGCCCCAAAAAGACCCGGGTACAGGGCCTGGAGAGTCTGTCACAGGTGCTCCAGAGCCCTCCTTGCAGCAGGAGACCCATTTAACAATATTTTATGGCCATAAAAACTACCGGTGTCGGAGCTGCAATCCCAGATCCCGAGGTAACGTCTCCCCCTCGGGTCAACGTGCCCAATATTCCTGGGGCTGGATGCTCCAGGTTAAACAGAGCCCACCAAGCAGACGGATCCCCACTTAGGAAAGAGGTCCCCAAGGTCTCTTTCCACCGCTTAGGAAAGAGGCCTCCAAGTCTACTGCAGAGAGAAGGAGCTTTGTAACCAGGCGAGAAAAGGGATTTTCTTCCATCCTTCTTCCGTAAGTCCTAAAAACTCCCAAGGCTGCCTCGTAGTCACCCTTGTGACCCATCCTATCAGCGGGTCCCGCACATGGGAGGCCGAAAGTCAGCCTCAGGGAATGCCACCACTCACCTGGACCATTTCTCCGTTGGAAGCAATTAAATCCATGGGGATGCTGACCCTGAAGAAGCGGCCCACGACGGCGGAGCTGTCGGGGATGCCCACGACGGCCGGGACGCTCTCTCGGAGGTCGGAGAGCGCCGAGTGCATGGAGGCCTCCAGCTGGTTCTCCCAGTCCCGCAGCGCCTCCGCGGGCTCGCCGGGCCAGCGGCCGCGCACGGAGGCCGCCAGCAGCAGCACGGAGAGCCAAGTCCTCCCCCGGCAGGCGGGCGGCGCCCCGCGGGCCAGGCTCATGCTGTCCAGCGACGTCGCGTCTCCCGCCGCGCGCGGGGGCCGCACGGAAGCCGCAGCAGGGCCGGGGGCGCCTCACAGGAGCCTCATCCTAGGACTCTCCGGAACCTGACGAAGCAAAAGACACCAAAGCAACACGTTAGTGACGACGTCTGATGGGCTAGTTGGCTCGTAGAGACCTCCCTTGGCTGGGCTGAGGGCCACCGGCCCCACCGCTGTCTTCATATCAGCTCTTTGGGGTAGGGCATCCAGGAGTAAGAGCAAGAGCTTTGGGGGTCTTTCTTTGGTGAACCTCAAGGAACAAGATCCACCTTCTTGTCCACCACACATCTCCCCATCCATCGCACATCTCCCCATCCACCACACATCTCCCTGTCCACCTTCTTGTCCACCACACATCTCCCCGGCCATCGCACATCTCCCCGTCCACCACACATCTCCCTGTCCACCTTCTTGTCCACCACACATCTCCCCGGCCATCATGCACCTCCTCACCCACCGCGCACCTCCCCGTCCACCTTCTTGTCCACCACACATCTCCCCGTCCATCATGCACCTCCCCACCCACCGCGCATCTCCCCGTCCACCTTCTTGTCCACCACACATCTCCCCATCCATCACACATCTCCCCATCCACCACACATCTCCCCGTCCACCTCTTGTCCATCACACAGCCCGATCCTGCTGCCCCCGCGGCCACTGCACCTCAAGATTTGCCCCAAGGAAGAAGTGACACAAGTGACGCTGTGACCGTGCAGGGGCACTAGGTGCCCTTCCAAGGAGGGCTGCAGTCAGGCGGGGACATCAGGGAGCTTAAACGCTAACTCCCCAGCACGAAGGCCCCAAGAAATCCTCGACGCTTGAAAGCCACCACCTTGACAGCTCAACGTAGGACGACGCTTCTCTGATCCACGTGCCTGGCTTTTCAAGTTGGGTCTGCTTTTTCTTTCATTTTTTTTTTTGCCAGACAACACAAAAACTTGATTTTGTGGCTGGCAACACCCACCCCAGTACCCCACATCTCCATCCACTGACCAGTTTTCCTCTCCCATCTGCTTCCTCTCCACCGAAAGCCTTTTGGGGCTCACCGGAGAGCCCCATGGTCCCCCTCACAGCACCTCTTGGTCCCCAAGAAGGATGTGCCGTGGGTGGGCAGCACTTCAAGGGGATGTGGAGGGCAGAGGCGCTGCCCAGGGAGGCTGCTCAGGACTGCACAGGCCCGGCCTTCCTCAGCCTCGGCCTTCCTCAGCCTCAGTCTTCCTCAGCTTCCCTAATCCACTTCCTTTTCCCGGAGCGAGCAGCAGCTCTGGATCCCGGCAGCAGGCCCAGCCCAGCCTCCAGCCCCAAAGAGCGAGGCCCAGCAGCTCCGAGCACGGCCTCCACTCAACCTACCTCAGCTCGCTCCAGCGGCGCCCCGCGAGGCCTTCCCCAAGGGATGTGGCACCCGGCGGCGCCCGCAGGGACATCCCACGGCTCCGTGGCATAAATAACTTCTAATTATTGCTAAATTATTTATTATATTATTAGCGTAGACCTAGCAGGTAGCCACTGGGCCTCTGCACACACGGAGGCACCTCCATATGGAGGCTGTCATGTACGGAGGCACCTTCAGCCTCGGAGCCTCCTCAGGCCTCCAACGTGGGTAGGTTTTTACCCCAGGGCTGGCAGGTTAAAACCCAGCTCAGCGAGTGGATATAGGTGAAACTGGGCTCTGGGCTCTGCTTTCTCAGCCACAGAGAGATCAAGAGGCCCAGGAGGCCCAGGAGGCCCAAGACGAAGGAGGATGGGCCGTGTGTGTTCAACGCTCACCATAACTCTGGTCTCCAGACCCTGCCCAGTCTCTGGACTCAACACCGTGTGGTTCCTCCCCGCACACACGGCTCGGGCTGTGACGGGCTCCCGGGGCCCGCGGCTGCTTCAGGGCCTCCCTCCAGCTCCCGAGGTTCAACCTCGCCTCGCCCAACCTCACCCCTTCAGATTGGGGAGAAATGGAGGAGGGATGGGAAGCCCCCGCTGCTCTGGTTGCTCCGAATGCCCAAACCAAGGGCACATCCCAGGGAGGAAGGTTCTAAATGCAACCTCTTCCCAAAGGCACCATCTCCATGGTCAACGTCGCTGTCACAGGAGGGGGATCTGATCCAGGCCGGCTGCTTTCGGAAGCCTCTAGAGCCACCGCCACGAGAAGACAACCCCATGGGGCAGAACATCCAACAGGCTGGTCCAACACCGATTTCCTTCCCGAATTAGCTACAGAAATGGAGAACCCCCATGTGGGCCCTGTTTTAGAGGACTCCGATGAGCAGGGCACGAGGCCTCGTGGGAGAGCTCCCTCTGGAGAAATCCCCTTGTTGGGAAGCCCTATGGCCTCCACCACATCCGAGAGGAGCAGAAAGGCCCTGATGGGCCGGACAAGCACGGCAGGACCACAGAGAGTTGTGAGGATGGCCCGAAAGGTCCAGGCCTAGAGGCCCTGCCTCGGTCGCCAGCTCTGCTCCGGTCAGCCAAAACAGGCGGCTCAACCTAGGGTGTTTCTCGGAGCATTTGGGCAGGAATGAGCCGATCCCTCGATCCCTCCTCTCCTGGGAACTGGGAGAGGCAGGTGAAGTCATCGGGAGAAGCGGCAACCAACAGCGCCCGTTCGGTCCTCAGCCAGAGCAATCCAGGTGCTGGCGGGGAAGGCCCGGTGTGATACTCCCGGGTCGGAAAAACGAGAATATTTCACTTTGGGAAGCTGCAAAATAGTCCCAGCCCACAGAAGGGCAGAGCAGAGGAGGTTTGTGAGGAATTCGGGAGCTGGAATGCAAAGAAAACGCGGAAGAACTGAACGGAATCGTGGAAGAACTGAACGGAATCACGGAAGAACTGAACGGAATCGCGTTGCAGAAGGACCGAACGTGGCTCCACATCACCAAAGCGCATGGAAGCCGCAACAGGAGCAAAACCTAGGGCCAGGAGCAAAACCTAGGGAAGCTCTGAGATATCCGGAGCCGTTGGTCTCCGGAAAGCAAGCCAAGTTTGAAGGGAAGGCTCCGACACCGCAGCTTATCCACCTGCCGTCCCGCTGCTGCTCTTCCAGCCGGATCCGCGCTGAGCGCGCGCCGGGCTGGAAGTTAATCCTGAATTTCAGGATGCTTCGTCCCGTCGGATCTTCTGGAAAGAGCCGAGCTTCCCTTTCCCCTCCTGAAGCTCCGAGACGTTGGATTGAACATCAAAGCCGGACCCAGCATCCGCTCCGGCGGGAGCGGCTGGTGCCAGGCGCCCGCTGCCAAAATCCCCCTTTGCCCCCGGAATTTTGGCCCGTGCCTTGAAGCTCTCCGTGCGATAGCGAGCCCCGATAGGAGCCGGCTTGTCCGGACAAAGCTGGAGCTTGTTCCTCCTCCCCGCAGCTCCCATTGACATGTTAAGGAGGTGCACCACCTCCATTAGGCAGGAATGCGGGCTACAAAAGCCGGGCTGAAAGGCAGGAGCGAGAGCAGGACAAGGCGGCTAATCCCGGGACAAGGCGGCTAATCCCGGCCCCACGGTCCCCCCCTCCCCCACAGCCTTTAATTTCTCCTTAATTTCTCCTCCTTGCACAATGTGGAGGCAGGGGATGGGTCCTACCAGCAGGGACGTGACCACGGGGGCGACCATCTGCCTGGTGGCCACTTTTAGGACCAGAACTGGGGGAAAACAGCAAGAATTGGGGGAAACTGGGGCGGCCATCTGCCTGGTGGCCACTTTTAGGACCAGGATTGGGGGGAAACAACAAGAATTGGGGGAAACCGGGGTGGTCATCTGCCTGGTGGCCACTTTTAGGACCAGGATTGGGGGAAACCAACAAGAATTGGGGGGAAACCAACAAGAATTGGGGGAAACTGGGGTGGTCATCTGCCTGGTGGCCAGTTTTAGGACCAGAATTAGGGGGAAACCACCAAGAACTGGGGGGAAACCACCAAGAATTGGGGGGAATCTGGGACGATCATCTGCCTGGTGGCCACTTCTAGGACCAGAATTGGGGGAAAACAACAAGAATTGGGGGAAAAGAGGCCTTGTTCCAGCTGCGCCTAATGCAATCGCCCAAAGGCAGTTGCTAATTAGTCGCCCCCCGGCACATTAAGGCCATCAAAGGGGCCAGGAACTGCCCTGCAAGGCGCTGCCTCTGGAAAAAGAGGGATTTTAGGAGCGTTAGGGGAAATTCCACCTACCTGAGCTACTCTTGATTGATGTGCTCAGGAAAGGAAGGGTCAATTGAGCACCCCAGCTCTAAGGAAAGAGGAGCCCCCCAGCCCAAAGGGTCCCAAACCAGGGATCCAGGGATGCAGCGCTGCCTGTTCCTTAGTTAAGTGCAATGAGTCACGCGGGCGTCACCCCGCTGGCTGCAGCGAGGGGCTCGGCGGAGGAAGAGGAGGAGGAGGAGGCAGGGCTCGATGGGGTAACGGCGACACCCGCTTCGCGCTGACCCCCTTTTGGGGCTTCCCATCCTTCCCACGCTGTAATCCGCACCCAGCCCTGGTGACACCCGGCTGGGCGCAGGAGGGGAGGGATCAAAGTCCCCCCAAAGGGACAAACAGGACGTGCAGGCGGAAGGCAGGAACGGATACTCACTTCACCGTCCTTTTCCTGGCCAAACTCACGCGTTTCCATCCGTAATCCCCGCTTAACGCGACATGTCCCGGGCAGGGGACCACGCGCGACCCTCCTGCTGATGGGGAAACCGGTTGGGAAGTCACTAATTTGCTCCCGGAGGCCGAGGGCTCCGGAGGAAGCGGTTGCGGCGAGCGGCACCGCCGAGAGGTTTCTGTTTCGCTGGAGGAAGCGCCGACGAGCATCGAAAGGCTGCTCCTAAAGAAGGGGGTTGTGGCCTCTCCGGCAGGGCCGAGCACCCAAGGGTGGCGGGAGGCCCAAGGCGGCGAAGACGGAGCCTCCCCGGCCACCCTCAGCCCCAAACCCATAGTTGGGTGCTACTGAGACGGCAGAATCCATCCCGGAGGCCTTGGATTTGCTGCTTTGCCTCCATTTGCCCAATAAAAAATGGGTCCCAGCTTTTCCCAAGGGGAAAAAAAACCAGGACCAAGGAGCCCACCGTGTGTAGGAGTGGTCAAGAGCAACGTGGGGCGCCCAAAAGCACCAAGGGAACCGGGGCCAAGGATCTGCCCCGGCCTCTTGACCAGGAGTCCACGGAAGCCAACCTGGAGCAGGCTCCAAAGCTTCCCTCATCCCAACACCAAGAGGAAGGAGGAGAGGAATTCACACAGGTCAATACAACGGGCCAATACTGGGCATGGAAGAGGGACCAAGGGGCTGTTTCCACCTCAAGAAGCCCCTCATGGCCAACCATGGGATCCCAGGGGAGCCTGGGGGCAAAGAGCAACCCATGCAGCTAAGCAGGACCTAACCGGAGGAGAAGCTTCCACCGGAGGTTTGGGTCTTATCAAATACCAGGGAATCCATGGGGAGAAGGGAAAGACCCCGAGGGATGAACTTTGCCCGGCCAGGAATCCGACCGGAGCCTCCTCCCTGCTCCAGGTGATGGGAGAAGCAACCAGCGCCCTGGGCTCTATGGGCACCCAACCAGAGAGGGTGAAACCCCCGAGGAGGCTTCATGATCCAAGGTCATCCAAGGTCCAAGGAAGCCCTATTTCCATGTGCTGCTTCGCAGGGAGCCCCACGCGCCCCGGGGAGGTCCTAGTCCTCATGGCCACTCAGCGATGGCCAAAAAGAGGGTCCCATCACCACCAAACCCCACTCCCTCATGGAGGTGCCTCTTTCATGGGCTCCTTCTCCCTCTATTTCATGGGCTCCTTCTCTTCTGGCTGGAGCCTTCTGCTCTCCGCGATAACCCGGCGCAGGGAATGGGATTTAGCCAAGGAAGAGCTCGGACGCCTCCAAGAAGACACCTCCTCACGGGGCACTGATTTCAGTCATCTCATTTGCCTACCTGCAAACTGCGCCTAATTAGCAGCCCGGAGAGGGGAGAGAGGCTTGGGGGGGGGGGGAACACAAATTCCGGGAGCGCAATTCCGCACCCAAATTCCGGGAGCGGAAAAACGGAAAGCAAAAAAACTGCCCAAAACAAGGATGATTTTTTGTCCCTTTCTGACAAATTCCAGCTTCAAGCTGGACAATGAAATTCCCCATGTGCCACTCGGGAGACTCCCTACGTGGCACATTCCCAATTCCCACCGCCCGGCTCCGGCGGCTCCGCACACCTTGAGGGCTCGGCACACCGGTCCCCAAGGGGCTTTGGAGCAACCAGGTACCCGGCCACGTGCTCCAAAGCCCCTCTTGGGTCATTTTTATTCGACTCCAAGGGTTGCCCAGTGTTATTCCCGCTTCCCGGCATCGGGAGAGCCAAGGAGCTGCCGCAACGCCTGGTCGCCCCTGTTATTTCCTCGCCCGGAGAGGCCGGAGTGTTAATTAGCTTGGGAATAAACTCGGTTACGCTGCGGCTGGATTAGCCTCTGCCTTCCGGACAGCCTGGAAAAACCCATCCGGAATTCCCGGTTTCCATAGGTTTCCCCTCCCTACCAACCCCGGCCGCACCAGGAGCGCTGAAATTGCGAGGAGTCCATCGGATCCACCGGGAAGTCGGAGCCGCACGCGCAGGCGTGCCTGGAAATCCTCTCTTTTCCATAGGCTAAGCCTAGAAAATCCCTCTCCCAACAATTCCAGCAAGAGAGGACCTTGCTCTAAAAGCCATGCAAACCGCTGCCTTGAGTCGCAACAGGCGCATGCACAAATCCATGGGAATACCGCAGGATTTGGGAGCTGGTCCCGGCGCCCCCGGGGCATTCCCATCTCCCATATCCCAAGGTTTGCTGCTCCGTGCCGGCAGATTCTCCGTCCTTACCAGCACCGGCGGGATGGGATCCTGGTGAAAACCACCCTGTTTTGGGCATTTGCATGGAGCATTTGATGCATTTTCCCCCCGCGCCTCTTAACTCCTTTGCTCGCAAGGAGCCCGCGGCGAAATTCCTGGCCTGGCAATTTAGGAGGGGGAGTTAAGCTCAGCCCAAGGGGCGGCAGGTGGTTGGGCCGGCGCCCGAGCTGCCTCCTCCCACGGGAGGCTGCGGAGGAGGGAAAGGAGGGAAAAGCAGCGGCCGGGGGGAAGGGGGGAAAAGGGATTGCAAAGAACAATCCAGGGCTGGAATGAGTTGTGTTCCCTTCCCTCTGCACGCCAATCCCGTCCTCTCCCTCGTCACCGCTTCTTCCCTTCGGCAGGGGAAGAACGGGGGGAAAACCCGCCCTTATCAGCTCCCTTATCAGCTTGGAAGCTTATCGGCTCCCTAGATCAGCAGCGTGGCCAGGAGTTGGGAGCAAGCATTCCCGGCCCGCATCCCGCGGGATCCCCGCGGATCCCGTCGTCCCGCTCGCCGGTCCAGCGGAGGCGAGGACGGAGCCGCCGGCCGCCCGCGTTCCCGGCATTCCCGCCCGGCAGCTCCTTCGGCCCGGGAAGGGCCCGGCTGCTCGGCAGGTTCGGCCGGGAAGCGGCGGCGGCTCGGCGGGAACGCGGCGGTTTCGGACACGCCGGAGCCGCCGGGAGGTTCCCGCCCGCGAGAAGCTGCGAGGGGCGGCAAGTGCTTCCCGCTCACCCTGCAGCCCATTCCGTGTTCAATTCCCCTTGGGATGAGCCGGGAGCGCCAGGAAGGCCCTTCCCGCCCAGGAGCCGCCAGGTCCGAGGGCGCCTTGGGCGCCAAACCCACCCTGGGCTGGAAGGGAGGGAAAAGGCGGGGAATGGGACGGAGGCGCCGGGCGGATCCGTAGGGACAGCTGCACGGCAGCTGCCACGGCCGCGTTCCCGGCCAACACGTTCCCGGGAGCGCTACAACGACCGCGGAGCCCCAAAGCCGTGGGGGGGGGAACACGGGGCGCGCGCCCCGACCTACCCATGGAGTGCCACTTCCCCGAGTGCCCCTCAGCGCAATCCGGATGTCCGGGCAGTTCTCATCCCAGAAAACGCGACGCGAGCGACGGCTTTCAGCTCCGCGCAGGCAGAAAGGAGCCTTGGGGGGGCTCCAGAGCCGCCCCCCAAACCTCCCGGACTTCCTTTTCCCTATGGGAATTATCCAAGAGGCAGGAGCAGTCCCTTGGGAATGCTCAAAAGCCGGAGCTGCCTTCCCCACTTGTGGAAAACCAGGCAAGGAGCCTTGGTGGAAGGTGGAAGCCGCTGCTCCCAAATAAAACCCGGGAATCTTTTAAGCTGATAGTGCCCCGCGGGATATTTTAAGCGATACTAGAGCGGCATTCCGGGCCCCCCCACTCCCAAAATACTTTCCATAAATGTTTTAAATGAAGTCACCTCGCTTGCACCGCGGTGTTAGGTGACTGCAACGGAATATCCCGGGTGAAACGGGAACCCGCCGCGCGAATCCACTGCTTTACAACACAGGGACGGACGGCCCTGATTTTTTCCCTTTTTTTTCCCAGGGTGTTTGCCCAAGAATTTGCTTTTTCTGGATTATAACGTTAGGGCTCTCCTGATATCAGCCCATAGACTGAGTGGTTTTATTTTCTTCTGCTCTCCTGGCTGGTCAACGAGGGAGAAAAGACACCCCAAAAACCGCGTGTGCCGAATGCCACCGTCTCCAACGCTGCCAAAAGTCACATATAGCCAGTGCTAATTCCCAGGGGAATTCCCAAGGGATGTATGGACATACTGTCACGTACGTACATACATACAGGGACCTTCGCTCCATCCCGATGTCCGTCCTTCCCGCCCGGCGGACGGGAAGGGAGCACCCAGATCCATCGGGCAGCAGCTTAAAAGGGAGAAAAAGCCTAAAATTACAGGGAATAATCTGAGGCCAGAGGCTGTATCCCAACTCCAACGGTTGCTGCGCTTCCCGTTCATCCCATCGGGATAAACGCTCCTTAAAGAGACTTCCCTGCAACGTCCCTGTCCAGGCTCAGGGTCCCGGAGCAGTCACGTGCCCTGTGATTCCCGGGGGGGTTCCGTGGGGTTTTTTCCCCTGTTTTTTTAATCCGATAGTACCAGTATTAGTAAAAACACGCCCGCCTAAGCGGCGGCCGAGGCTAAAATAAACACGGCGGGGCCTATTTGTGCCGGGGTAAAAATAGCCCATTCCTCGGCCCTTCCCAGGACCTCTGCTCCGCGCCCAAGCGCTCCGCAGGTTAACTATCAAACTACCCGAGCGCTTCCCCGCCGGCCTCATCCCGGCCCCACGGCGGCATTCCGGCCCTGCGGAGACCCCGTCGGCTCGTCCGGGATCCGGAGGCACCCCTGGAATTCGTCCCTAGGGCCTCCTGGAGCAAGGAGGGCTTCGTTGTAAGGGTTTCGGAGGGCTCGTGGCCAACTCGACGGCCCCCGGCTCCTCGTGGCAAGGAACTGAGGAATCCAAGGAGAAGGAATGGAGCTGCTCCTGCTAATTCTGGCTTAACTTCTTCAAGGGTAATGTTTGGGCCGGGCTCTGCGCCCCTGGTGGAGCGGAAAAGCAAGAGCCAAGAGCGGGATTTGGGAACGCTTGGGCGTTAGGACGGAGCCGCGGGAGGGAGTCCGGAGGCGGCGCCGGGCTCGGAGCAGGCGCGGCGCCAACGGCAGGCGCGGGCACCGCCGCGCCACGGAGCCTGCCCACACATGGAAGGGATTCCTGCCCGCCGCCGACAGCCCTAAAAGGCATTCCCAGCGGTTGGCACTTCCCGGGGCCTCCGTGGGCATCGGGCTCCTGCCATTGAGACCGGGCTCTGCAAAGCCGGGCTCAGGGCGAGGCTGCCGCCGCCAGCTTTGGGCCGGAGGCTCCCGCGTCTCCGAGGGCTCCTTTGCGCCCGCTCCACGTCCCGCGCCCATCGGGGACGTCGCCGACGTCACCAACGCCAACCCTGCCAGCTCCAGCCCCTTCCCGACGCCCACCCGGAGCTGCATCCCGAAGGTCCCGGCGCTCTCGCTTCCCAGGACAATCCCCACTTCTGCAGCCAAGGCGGGACCCCTACCCACAGCTCCGCGTTTCGCTGGATTATCCAGGAATTACCCAACGCACCAGGGAATGCGCAGGGAGCTGGGATCGCCCGGAAGCCCTGGCGTGGGATATGACGCCCCATTCCCTGCTTTTTTTCCCCCGCTGTGTTTAGTGGTGGGGATTGAGCAGCGACTGCCCCATCCCGGGTGACAAGGAGCCACCTCAGGGCACCCAAAAGGCCTTTGAGACGGGACCCGTGTGGGACGGTAGCGCAACGGGAGACCCCAGCCCAGAAAACTTCCCGAATTTCGGGCCCAAAGCGGCTCCAGAGCCGACGCGAGGAGGGCAATCCCGCCCCACGTGGGAGAGCCACCGCGGCCGGAGTCAGCACGGGAAAAACGTAAAGCACAACTTTGAGATATCTGGATATTTTGTGCCTCCTGATCCGCAAACGCTGCTATCCGGGGGCCGCAGCTCGGGCCTCCTCACGGCCTCACCTGCCTCCGCTTCCCGGTGACCTCCCTTATCCCAAAGGCCGAGGCTCCTGGAAGCAGAAGCGCCGGCTGCGACGCAGGAACCTCGGGCACCAGCGGGGGCTTCGGCGGCCACTTCCACCCCGCGGCGCCCGTTTGCTCCCTAGTTGCTCCCAAGGCCTCTTCCCAAAGGGAAAGAGGCTCGGCTGCTTCCAGCGCGGCATCTCCCACTATTTCCCAGGCATTTCCCACTATTGTCCCACATCCTGATGGCAGCAGCCACCTCTCCCGGGCAGCTGCATCCGTGTCCAAAAATTCCCACCTGGCAATTCCCACCTGGCAATTCCCACCTGGCAATTCCCACCTGGCATCCGGCTCCGATCCGCACTAACCGTCCACGCGAGCGCTCTCGGCGGCCACCAAGGAAGACACCGGAAAATCGCCCGCGTGCCTTTTTCCCCCGCGGGATTTTTCCCCACGGAGCTCCCCATCCCACAAGGAAGGTCCCCGCGTCGCCACCAACCTGCGGGGCCGGCGCGCGGGCCAGAAGCTCCGTCTCCAACCCCGAGCAAGGCGAACGGGAGAAGCGCTTCCCGGCGCTGCTAACGCACGGAATTCCTTCCCAGGGAGGAGCTGAGGGGAAAAAAACGACAGTTATTCGCCTTCAAAAGCGCTCTGGAACTGCCACCACGTCCTGGCTGTTTGCTTGGAATCACAGAATCCCGAAGGTTGGAAGGGACCTTTGGAGCGCCCTAGTCCAACCTCCCTGCACGGGGCATCCCGTTGCCGCTCGCTCCGGCACCGGCGCCTTCCCAAAGGCTCCGAGCCCGCTGGCTCCAACCTTACACCCCTGCCCCTAACGGATTAACCCCTTTTTTCATTAATTTTCCAATGTTTTGAACCAGGGGGGGACTCAGGGGATCAGGGGACTCACGCTCCCTCCTCACCTATTTATTCTTCTTATTTCCAAACTTCTCAGTTCAGGGGGGAAAATGCCCCTTGGAAGTGGCAAAGTCCCAACCTGCAGACGTTCCTGCAGAGCCACGGAGACTCCCTGCCCGGTAAGAGGCCAGGAAGTTCCCCCTGGACAGCAAAAACCCACCAAAGGTTCCCATTTTTCTCCCCTCCTCGGGGAAACTGCTTTGCTTTCCGAACGCCACCGTCCCTTCCCGCCGGGATTCCGCAATTTAATCCAGAGGAGATCTCAGAATCACCTCTTATCCTCCAATTCAGGCCTCCCAGACACTCCTAAATAAATTCCAGCGCCAATTCGCGCTCTGGGGTGGGAAAACACTGTTCCGTTCACGGGAATCCCCGTTCCTTCCCCATGGAATCCGACAACTCCGACAGCACGGAGGAGTCGGCAGATGTCCCGGCCCGAGGGACAGACTTGTCCCAATCCTCTGCACTCGGAATATCCTCTTATCAGCATGGGCTCGCTATCGAAACCACCGCAGCGCCCGCTCTCCCGCCAGCGCCGAGCTCCGGAGCCGGGCGTTTACGGCAGGAGCATCTTCTTAAGACATTTCTTAGGAATATCTTCGGAATTTCTTAAGGATATCTTAGGAAGGGGAAAAAAAAAAGCCACGGATTTACCCTCGGAGGAAGCAGGTCTAGGCGGGAAGGTCTTTTTCCTCGGCGGGGAAAAGGCTTCGCTCCCAAGCGCTCGCAATCCGCACGCAGCTCCCTGGCTCCGCCGCCTCCCGATGCCGTCGCCACCTGTGCGAGACCTTCCCGATAAGGAATAACAGAGATAAGAGAGGCGGGAAAATGCCTCGCATTCCAGGCTGGATGCTGCGACGGCCGGGGAAGGGCTGCTGGGAGCGCCCTCTTGCCGCAGGGGACGCGCGGGGCTGGGGGGACTCGGTTTGGGGACGTCACCCCCTCCGGATCCAACGGGATTTTCCTGGATGCAACAGGATTTTCCCAGGTTAAGGGGGAAAACTCGGGTGAAACCGTAGCTCAGGCTCTGCTTATCCTCCAGCCCTTCCCAAGGCCGGGAGCAGCAGGAATGACACGTTCCCGAATGCCAACCCCTTCCCATAAGGAAGGCACCGCCGGAATGAAGCTCCGGGAAACCCAAACGCCCAAAAAAGCGCCCCAAAGACCCGGAGTGAATTCCTAACCCGCGAGCACCCCGCTGGATACAACCCGCACCCGCACTAAGGGAATAAGCCGGAATCTCCGCCGCGATCGGCGCCCGAGGAGGCGGCGAGCGCAGGAATGTCGCCCGTCAGGTCCCCGCCGAGCAGCGCGTCCCACCTCAAGTGCTCCACAAACTCCCAGGAGCTGGAATCCAAAATATTTCTCCAGCTGCCCGTCCGCCCCTCCGGTGAATCGAGGCCTCCTCCGTAAATCCAGCGGCCGCGCGTGTTTATCCCTACGGTTAATGTATAGGGGCTATACGCTCTGCTATACGTGCCGGGAAGGTCTCACTCCATAAGCAGGGCGGACGGGCAGCGGGAGGAGCGTTTTGGATCCTGGTTCCTGCAACGGGAGCATGAAAAAAGTGGGAAAAAGGGGCACTGGAGGGAAATCTCCATTGCACGAGGGAGGATGAACACAGAGCGACGCGGAGACGGGCGCCTTAGCCTAAGCCTAAGCCCTGAGTCGGGCTCAAGCTCTTCTCTTCCTGCAGCACTTTGCTGCAAACGCCAGGAGAGCCGGGAAAGCCGCTCGGGAGCGACAGGTCCCTTCGGGAAGCGCGGAAACCCTCATACGGACCCCCACAAACCCGGTTTTTGGGGCAAAACCACCCATTTTCGCCTGAACCAACAAAACTCCGGGCTCCCCTCCGACCTTTTAATGAGCCCTGGGTGTTTTTAAGAGTAGTAACGTGCCCGGGGTTGGCAAAAGGCACGGAAAGAAATGCATGGCTCCGAGGACGCGGCACAGCCGGTGTCCATCCGAGGACTTTTCCCAGCTCCAGAACCCATTTGGGACGGCGCTTAAAGCGGGATTGGAAGCCCCTGGATAAATAAATAGCCGCTTTTAAGCCCAAACGGGCGGCAGGGCGGAGGCCGAGCTCCCGAGGCCGGGACGCTGGCCTATATTTAGGCCCCGGGAAGAGGGAAGGAGGAAGGAATGCCGGGAATAGGAGCCGGGCCCGGGCAGCGGAGCCAGGAAGGACCC
>VZSG01001946.1:0-14246 GCA_013398315.1 Nothoprocta pentlandii
GGCGCCGCGGGGCTTCATGGCGCCGGGCCGGGAGCGGGGCCGGGAGCGGGATCCGGAGCGGATCCGGAGCGGGATCCGGGCCGGGCGGGCCCGGGGGCGCCGCGCTCCGCGCACACAATAAGTCGCTTCCCGTGCGCCGAGGCCGCCGGCGGGGGGGGGACGAGCGGGACGGGGGGAGGCACCGGCAGGGCGGGGGCCGGGCGGGGCGCGCTGAGCCCGGGCGCCGTCGTGACACCGGTGAGGCCGCTGCCGCCTCTGCCCCGCTCCTGCCTCAGTTTCCCCCCATCCCTTTGGGGCCGCGGCGGAGCCGAGGGGCCCAGGAGTCCCGGCCGCCCCCGCCGCCCCCCCCAGCTCGTACCTTCATGGCGGGGACGAGCCCCGGGCCGGGGCGATGCTGCCGCTGCTTCCTCCTCCTCCTCCTCCTCCTCCCTCCTTCCTCGCTCCCTCCCTCCCTCCGCTCGGTCCCTCCCGCCGTGCGGGCCCCCCCGCGGCCCGTTAACCCCTGCGGCCCCGCGCTCCGGGCTCTATAGGTGCCCTATAGCTCCGGGCTGCCCTGCCCCGTCCCGCCTAGACGCTATAGGCGCCATACATCTCCCTCCGCTCCAGAGGACCACAGCCGGGGGCTCTGCGCCCGTCCCTATGGCATCGGGTGGCAGGGGGTGACAGAGGGGCCAGGCTGGGAGCAGCTGGGACCCTGGGGAATCCTTGTCTGGGAGGGATGGAGGGCGGGATTGAGGGATAGAGGACGGGGGGATGGGATAGAGGATGGAAGATGGGATAGAGGATGGTGGGATGAGGTATGGGACAGAGGGATGGAGCGAAGTCTGGAAATACGGGTACAGGATGGAGTTAGGAGGCAGGGAGAGGGCACGGGATGGAGGGATGGGCTTTAGGATGCAGGGATAGGGTACAGGATGGAGAGATGTGGCACAGGGTGCAGAGATGGGGCGGAGAAATGAGGTTTAAGATGCAGGGCTGGCATATGGGATGCAGGGATGTGGTATGGGCTACAGGGATGGGCATGGGATACAGGGATGCAGCACGGGATACAGGGATGGGCACGGGATACAGGGTTACAGCAGCGGATGTCAGCACCAGGCTCTGCAGCAGCTCCCATCTTCCTGGGGTATTTTCCCCCTTTCCCCATCTGATCCCAGGCGGGAGCCGGAGCCTGGAGCGCAGTGCGGGAGCTCTGGAGCCGCCTGCCCGGCTCCCCCAGGCGGGAGGGCCCAGGCGTCCGGGCCTGGCTTCGGCTCCGCTCCAGCGGCTCTTCCTGGTTCCGGCTCCGGCCGCACTCAAATCCCAGCAGTGGAGAGGCCGGAGCCTCCGGAAGGGAGACGCGAGGGTGACGGTGCCTCCGAAAGCACAGGCGGCATCGGCCAGCCCCGGGGGGGCAGAGGGATCAGGAGAGGGGGCGGATAACCCGGGAGGGGGGCGTTATCCCGGGAGCAGACGGACCCCCCACCGGGGGGGCACCCCAAATCCCGCCTGGCTCCTCCCCCCGCGACCATCCCCTCGGCGTCGGGGCTGCGTCCAGCCCCATCCCCCCCTTTCCCAATCTCAATCCCGGGTTTCCCACGGGGCCCCTCGGGGACCCCCCCGGCCGCTCACGCACCTGGGGGGGCAGCGGGGCGGCCGCGGGGGGCCGGGCGCAGCACCAGGCGCCTCCTCCCCGGCCCATGGCTCCCTCCGGCCGCCGCTGCCCTTAGTATTTTTCCCGTCTTTTCCCTCCCCTCGGAGTGCTTTTTTTTTTTTTTTTTTTTTTTTTTTTTTTTTTTTTTTTTTTTTTTTTTTTTTTTTTTTTTTTTTTTTTTTTTTTTTTTTTTTTTTTTTTTTTTTTTTTTTTTTTTTTAATTATTTTCCCTCCCTTTCCTCCTTCTTGGTGATCTTGGAAGCTGCCATCCAGACTCCTCCTCCCGGGACAGCCGGAGCGGCGCCAGCCCCGGATCCCTGCAGGTGCCACCGGGCTGGGTGCCGAGGGCAGGTAATGGGGATAATGGGACACACGGTGCGGGATGGGGGGGGATGAGGAGGGGAGGCAATTGGGATAATGGGACACACATTGGGGATCGGCTGGACCCTCTGGAATCCCCTCCAGGGGAGGTGGCTCCAGCAGCTGGGATGGTTCAGGTTGGTTGGGATTGGGAGACGGAGCGGGTGGGAATGGGACGGGAGAATGAGGTGCCGAAGGCAGGGAGCAATGGGAAGCGGGATAGGAGAGCGATGGGAAGTGGGACACGGGCACGCAGGTTCAAGGCGCTGTTGTGGGGAACAGCGCCGGGATCCAGATCCCGTCTTGTTCGGAGCCTTCCCGGGAGCCTCCAGCCCCTGCGGGCACCAGGGGGATGTGGGGCTCCCCAAGCAGCACCGGGGAGCCCCAGGAGGCTGGAAAAAGCCAGAGCTGGAAAGGCTCCGAGCGCGAGGACAGAGGCCGATTGTGGGCGGCGGGAAGGGCCGCGGCGCCGCCTCGGGTTATTTTTCCCCTTCGGAGCAACAAGGCGGCCGCTGTTCTGCGGCTCCGGGGGGTGGATCCGGCGCCGCCTCCGGATTCGTGCCGGACGGAGCCGCCTCCGGCCTCGCGCCGCTGGGATCCGCAGGGGCTTCGCGGCACGGGGAGGAAGCCTGGGGGCCGAATCCAGGGAGCGGATCCCGGCTGTTCTTCCCAAGCAGGGAGCCGAGGGTTATTCCAGGACTCTCTCGTTTGCCAGAGTCACCTTCCTCATCCAGAGCCCGGGATGGGCGGGCGGGATGGGATCTGCAAGGAGGGAAGATGGGGACACGGCCACCCTTGGGTGGCAGCAGGACAGGGGGCTGCCCCTCCAGGATCCAGCAACCTCCTCCGGCTGCAGAGGCGGCTCCAAGGGGCTCCCGCTGCCCGGCCGGGAGGAGCGGGATGAGGAGCGCGACGCTTGAGGACGAGCGGCGACATTCCGGGGTATTTTCAAGATTAGCTTTATTGGAGGAAACAAAACAAACCAAAAAACCCCCAAAATAATCAAGGTGAGGGGGTTACATAATAAAAGACGTCTCCCAGGGAGGCCACCACCGCTTACACACCAGTTCCATAGAAGATATTTTTGTACAAATGTTACAGGTTTGCTCCGGGACGCGGGAAACGCGAGGACTGAGGGTGGCCCAAGGGGGCAGGGAAACGTCCCCGCCGAGCCCCGAGGCAGGGACGAGGCTGTGCCCAGTGTCGCCTTTCCTCGCACCAGATATAATGTCCCCAAAAGGACCCGTGGGGACCCTGTGCTCCCACGGGAGAAGCTCCTCTCTGCCAAGCGGGCGATGGTCACCCCAGCCCTGTCCCCAGCACCTCCCTTTCGGGCCCCGTTGTCCCCGTGCCGGCTGCGACACGCAGGCACCGAGCTGCCGAGGGGGAGAATTCTGCTAAAATTCCCCGCTTGGAGACGGTGCCAACTGGGGGCTGTGGCGAGAGGGGTTCCAGGGGCGGCCTGGAAAAGCAGGCGCTGGATGGGAGCAGCAAGGACGGAGGAAGAGGAGGGAGAGGAGAAGGGGCTGCCCAAGGGCTGCCCATGCCTGGGAGCTGCTGGGAATGGCTGCTCCGGGAATGGCTGCTCCGTGGCGAGCGGGAGGCCGGGGCTGGGGAGCGAGGCCACAGGACGCACAGCGCTCCGCTCGCTCCCCAACGAGGCACCGGGCGCTCCCCTCCCGCCCCGGGAAAACCGCTTGGGAATGGCCTGAGCCCGGCTGGAGCAGCCGAAAAGCCCCGGCACAGCAAGGGCTTCCCAAAGGCACCGGCTCCATCCACCCCCTGCGTCCACCGAGCTCAGCCCTGCGCTCCGAGCAACTCCAAGAACCTCAGACTCCAAGTCCCTACCTTCAAGGTGATCTTTTATTTAAGGTAGCGTTGCAGAATTCATCCATTTTGTTTTTTTTTTTTTAGGCTAGCAAGAAGACGAGGGAGAAAAAGCCGGTTCTTCCTTGGCTGCCCTATTGCTCAAAGCGCTCGCGCCTCTCCGGAGCGCCCAGGCCTCCGGCCCCGCGGGAGCTGCTCCGAGTCCTCGGCTCCGGAACGAGCCAGAGGTGCTTTCCCGTGAACAAAAGACCCCTGCACTTTTCTCGCTACGTTTTGTAGAGGTTTCTCCAGTTAGTTCAATACTTTAAAGACTGCAGCAGCATGCAAGAGGTTTCCTTTTTTTGTACTTTGCTTTTCGTGGGGTTTTTTTTTTGACGTTTTTGTTTTGTTTTGTTTTCTTTTTAAAAAAGTTTAAGAAAGGTCTTCAGGAGATGTTGAGTTTTAGGCTTTATTTCGATCTTGCCTGGACAGAGGTTTGGTTTTACTCTCCGAATGATCCCAGGTGGCAGCTGGTCAGGAGATGGCGCAGGGCCGGGAGGTTTCTATTCGGCGCATTCCTCGTCTTCGCCGTCGACCAACAGAGCAGCGTACTTGCTGGCATGGCTGAACTGCTGCAAGACAGGGCCCAGAGAAACGGGGTTTATGTTAGACACCCGCCTAAAAGCCCTCAGCAAGGCCAGATGTGTCTCTGGGAAGGAGCAGCTAAAAGGGACCCGTTTTGCCCCACTAGTGGGTGATCCAGACTCAGGATCACACAAGAACAACCCAAGCAGCCCCAGCCCCAGCACAGGTCAACACGTTAACACCGGGGAAAGGGTAACTGGGGGTGCTGGGATCTGCCCAGCCTCAGTATTTGGGCTGTTCCTCCCCTTGGTGCCTCCTGCCACCCAACGCTGCCCTTCGGGAGCCGCGAGGCTGCTTACGGAGGCTGGGTTCTCATCGAGTTTCTTTGGCTCAGAGGCAGGTCTTGGGTCATGATCCTTCCTGCTTTCTTTCCTGCAAGAACCACAGGCTGGTTAGTTCATCGGAGGTGGTCGCGCTGTTAACGGGCTGGAGCTACACTTGCACGAGCCTGCTCCAAGGCACAAGGAGACCCTGCATCTCCCAGCAGCGCCCTCAGTGGGTTTTAGGTAGTCCAGGTCTTAATGCAATCCCGATCTGCGCCCAAACCCGGCAGCAGTGTCCGGGGACAGGGGCAGAGTCCCCCTTTGCAGAACAGAGGGGGAGGGAAGGCAGGTCTACGTGCAGAGCTGCCTCGGCAGCGCTGGGCTTGGCCATTTCCCGCTCTCCAGAGTCGGGGCTGACGTGACGGCTGCTCGGGAGCCAGCAGCCAGAGGCCAGGACCACCCACCTATCTGAATCTCCTGGTCCACGGCCGGCGCTCCCACTCCGGACCTTCGAGCCTCCTTCCTTCCCGCCGTCCGGTTTGTTCTCGTCTCCTGAAGGGGGGAAAGGCCGCGGGTCTCTCACTGTCCCCTCCAGGCACCGCGCGGGTGCCCGGAGCCTCCCCGCGTGCCACGAGCTGCGAGAACCGAGCTCTGCCGGGCGCCACACGAGGGGGACCCTCATGCCACCCCCACGCTCCGAGGGATGGAAACGAGCCCCGAGTGGGTCCCTGGAGGAAGCTTTAAGATCACTTTTGCCTAGAGAGTCTCAAGTCCTGCACCAGCTCCTCCTGGAGCCAGGAACGTCCTGCATTCCCAGAGCCGAGCACGGCAAACCCCTGCCCCCAAGCCCGTCTCACCTTTCCTGTGGGCACTCTTGGGAGGTATCCCGTCTTCCAAGGGCGGGCTCGGTGCCGTCTGGCTGCCACTGGGAATAAAGAGCACGAATCTCAGCCTAGGCAAGCGGAGCACTAACCCCCCAGGCCAGCCCAGCCCGTGGGGGCTGTAAGAGCCTCCGGGCACCAGGCATGGAGCGGGCCGAGGCCCAGGACATGCTCCAGCCCCGGCACTCACCTCGTAGGGGAGTGCTGCTCCGAATCCGAGCTCTGCGAGCGGCCGGGGGGGTTACTGCTGCGCTTCACCCACGCGTTCTCCTTGGGCGGAGGTGCAGGCATCACCTTGAGGGGCTGCTTCTCCTCGCGAGGCTTGGAGGTGGGAGACGGGGCATCGTCTTCTTTAGGAAAGGTTTCGTTCTCCAGAGACTTCTCGCTCTCCCTCCTTCGTGTGGCTGCAGGGCAGAGCGCGGCCGTGAGCAGAGGGGCGGCACAGAGCCACGGCCTCAGCCCCGTGTGACCAGCAGGGCTGAGCTCGGGGCCACCGCGTCCCCGACTTACTTCTGCCCGTAGGGCCAGTCCCTGCACAGGTGCCGGGGGGGCCAGAGTTGCCAGTCTGCGAGGACTCGCTCCCCGTCCGCGAGCGCTCCTGGTTCTCCTCGCTCCGCCAGCTGGGATGCCTGTGCCGCAGGGAGACGCCTCACTGGGTGCTCGGGAGCACGTGGAGGGGAGCGCGTGCACGGATGGGGCTCCAAGGGGGTCCACAGCACCCTGGGAGGGATCCCCAGCACCACGAGGAAGGAAAACCACAGCACAAAGGCAGAACCAACCCCCAGCAGCAGCAGCCTTTTGCCTCCCAGAGCGTCCAAGGGGCCACCGAGCTGCCTGGACACCACCCGAAGCACCTGAGGGCCCATCCCACCCCCCTTCCCCGGCACGTCCCGACAAAGCCACTGACCCTGCTCCCTGCCCACCTCTCGCGGGGCCGCCGCTCTATCCTCTTGTCATCCTCCAGCTGCCGCTGCAGCTTCTCCTGCTCCTTCTGCAGCCGCTCCTCCACTTCTCGCTCCCGGGCAGCCGTGTCCACGGGCTTGGCCCCGCCGAAGATGGACGCGGCGCGGCTGGACTGGGGCGCCGGTGCCACCGCCGTCTCCTCCTCCTTGGGCGCGCTCCTGGGCTTCAGGTTCAGTTTCGGCCTCTGAGTGGGACCTGCGAGGGAGGGGAACGGGGCTGAGCGCTCGGCCGAGCTGCTGGGTCTCATCCCCCCGCGCCCTTCCAAGCGGGTACCTCTGTCCTCGCGGCGGAAATCATCCCGGCCGTAGTCATCCCGGGAACTCCACCTGTCCATGCGGTCGTCCCGCCGCTCGTAGCGATCCTCGTAGCGGTCACCCCCTCCTCGGTAGTCGTCATCCCGGCGGTAGCCGCTGCCAAAGGCCCTCCGGCCACTGCCTATCCTCGAGTCGTAGCCTGCGGGAGCAGCGGAAGCCCTGGCCCGTTATTCCTGCTGTTCCGCCAGCACCGGGGCCACGTGGGTGCAGGGAAGGGGGCCCAGGGTCTTCTGCACAGCAAGGCCTCCACGCGTGGCCACACCAGGGCTCTGATAAGGACTAGGGCACACAAAAGCTGCCCGGAGGGGAAAAGAAGCCGTTCCCTCTTCCACAGCCCTTAATTACGAGGGAAATGGTGCTGGGTTGGACGTGTCCAGCTGTGTCAGCACAGCGGGAGCGAAGCGCCGTGGGCAGCTCGGCCTGTCCCCCTCCGCCGCGGCCTTTGGAGCCCCCTCACCTCGGTCGTAGTCTCTGCTGCGGTCGTCGTAGCGATCCCTGCCCCCAAAGCCTCGGTCCATATCCCGCCGGGGGCCATCCCGGTACCGATCGTCATAGCGGTCCCGATACCCTGGAAGGGGGAGCAGAGGGTACCGGATGCGCGCGGTGACACTCGCCGAGCCCTCCCAATGTGGCATCTAGGGGCTCACACGGCAGAGACCCTCCTGTGCCTGCTGCTGCCATGGTCACAGACCCTCGCAGAGCAGGGACCTCCCACCGTTCTTCTCCTCAACAGACCCATCTGCCCTTCACCACCGCCTCAACAGAGAATCTGCAGCATCCCACCACACACAGCACCACAAAACACGCCTGCACATCAAGATAATGCTGGTTTTCAGAGGAAACAAGGGAAGCGAGGAAGGACTAGCCCTACAGAACGTTACAGACTCCCAGGAAAGCTCTGGTTGAAGCAGGAGAAGCAACCACAAAGTCCTGTAGGAAATGTGCTTGCCAGGGAAGAAGAGGAAAATGCTTGTGATTGTGGACGATCTGATCAGCCACCAGACAGGAGAGAGGGGAAGCCCTTTTCTCGACGCAGAAACCTTAGGAGTTCTCTGAAGGGGGTGCAAATCCTTACACGGAAGCAGCACTCGTCACCCTCGTGGCTGCAAACGGGTCTCCCCGTCCTTCAGCTCCCCTTGGGACGGGCCCAGCAGCTCAGGTTAGAAATCTCCGCATTAGCTGGAGAGCCAAGGGGCAGCTCGGTGCCAACTCACTGTCTCCGAAGCTGTCGTCGCCCCTGCGGGGAGGGTAGTCGTCAAAGCTGTCGGTGTTGGCAGGCCGGGCCCTCCAGTCGCTCTCGAATCTCTCCGAGTCACGGAAGCGATCCCGGTCCCTGCCGAAGCCGCGGTCGTCCCGATCTGCGGGGCAACGGGAGCAAAGTGAAGCCTGCAGCCAGTCCAGAGCAGCCGTGACTGGCGAGCTGAGAGCGCGCCGTCCTGAGCTCAGCTTGGGCAAGAAACCAGTGAGTTAAAACACGCTGAGGACAACGCACACTCTGGCTTCACCACTTTGCTCTGCTATTCACGTTATCAGCAGGCACCGCCAACGCTTTGAAAAGAAAACAGCCCTCAATTAGGGAGATAGGGACAGCACAAGGGTGTGGGAGGCACCAACACAACGTTATTAGATAAGTTCCAGCAGGCAAAAACACCCTAGCTGGGTCCCTGGGCAACGCAGGCAGGAGCTGAGCCCAGGCGCTGGCCTGAGAGAGGTCTGGCCCCAGCGCTGAGCCTGACGCGAGCTCAAACCACACGCAGGTTTGCTGCAGCAGCAAGGTTAGGCTGCCAGTTAAGCCGCCCGTATCTTGAGCACACAGTAGACCTGTCTAAAGGGAGATTTAATCTAAATCTAAAGGCAGATTTGTCCCCCTTTAGTCAGGAAAATTCAGCTGTCCCCAAAATCCAGCGCGAGACGCAGGTACCGAGGCTGCCCTCGGTGACCCAGGGCGAAACTCACCTCTATCCTGAGCCTGATCAGCGACATCCACTCGTATTCTTCTGTTCCCTAGGGACTGAACACAGCGCCAGGGCATCAGCCTTGCAGCGCACACTGCTTTTACAGCGCGGGGGGCTCTCCGGGGGATTTTATGGTCTAAAAAGGGCTTTTTCTCCCACTTAAGCCCTTCTCCAGCAGCAATAGCTTCCCCTCTGCAAGATACATCTTTAACACACGGGGTTGCTCAGCAGTGGGGGCCCCGTGGCTGGTGTGCAAGGGTGACCCTTGGGGACCCCTACACCCCAGGGCTTTCCCATCAGCTTCCAACTCACCTCTTCATTGAGGCTCAGAGCCTGGAGCAAGGAGTCTATGTCTTCAAATTCAGCATATCCAAAGCCTTTCAACCTCTCGGGATTGGTGGGCTCCCGGGGCAAACGCACAGCACTTATCTGCAGGCAAGCACAAGGGGCAAGCGTTCGTCAGACTTTGGCTCCCTGCTCTTCAGACGCCGCTTCCAGCCCGCTGGAAGGATCCAGTTAGTGGAGACCAGGGAACACATTAGGCCTTTGAACGAGCAGGGAAAGGCAGGACTAACTCCTTCAAACACACTACAGGTTCCTTTAGGCTGAGCTGCTGCCTGCAGGGGACATGTCCACTTCCATCCACACAACATTTGTGCTTCAAGCTCTCGGCATCGCTCCCCGGCTCCTGCACTAGTGCCTGCTACAGCCTTCCCTCAGCTGGGTTAAGCTTCCAGAGCGCAGCTGCTCCCAAAGGAAGGGAAGCGGCCGCCCAGGGAGCTCACAGCATTCCCTGAAGGAGAAGCACCATGTGAAGAGCCATCCCCTCGTGGCAGCAACGGGAGAGGGAGCTCCAGGGAGTGATGTGGAGCAGGAGACGGCTCTGCAAGCGCGAGAGCAGGAGCAAAACAGGGATGTAGGGATGGAGACCGCGTGGACCCCGAGAGGGCAGCACGGTGACGAACACCCGGGCAGCCACGACGGGCGACTGAGCTGCTCGGAGCACCAGTCAGAGCAGCGACCTCCCGAGGAGGGGCCACTGCTCAGCGCTCCCCTCCTTCACGCTCCCCGTCTCCTTCCCGAACGGTTCAAGGGCCCAAACACTGTGAAAGCTGCAAAACGTCTGTATTTCCAGTCTGCTATTCCCAGTCACAGGGCAGGCAGCATCTCGAGTGAGCTCCAACTGGGAATCTCCTTTGGATTCACATCCACCACGCACACGCGGGAGGCATCAGCCTCCGTTGGTTCAGCTGCTTTAACTAAGCTGGGCTCAAAGCTCCGCTGCCAACTCTGCTTCAGGCGAGAGCGCAGCAAGGGACATGTCCCTGCAAGGGACATTCCCCCGGCATGAGCGGAGTCCCAAGCGATGTGGCACTTGGCAATTCCGGACACAAAGCCGGGATTAAGACTGGCCTAGGCCGCTCAACTCACTCACAGTGCCCTCACTCTGCACCCAGCAGGGTAGGAACAGGGATTGCAGCATCCGAACTGCGGGAATTACGGTGCACGGCTCCCTGTTAGACCCGGGCCAGCAGAGAGCTGCCCCAGCCGCGCGCCGAGGCCTTACTCACGTTGAGTCCTCGGAAGAAGTCCTTGATGGATTCTTCCGTCACGTCATAGGGCAGGTTTCCCAGGAAGGCGGTGTAGGGGGGGGACTTTGGGAGGCGGCTTCTGTCTATGTTGGGTTCCCGGGCGGCCCGCGGGGCGGTGGGCAGGAGGGAGCGGTCGATCGGAGGCGCCCGGTACACGTCGTCATCGTTACTGTGCCAGGTGGTGGAAACTGAGAGAGAAAGCGGGCAAAAGTCACCCAAAACGAACGTGAGGAGAGAGCAGCTAAACGCCATGGACAGCTAAACGCGTGGACAACTCGGGGCAGCTCAGCTGCTCTACACCCAAGGCGTTCCGTGCTAAAGCCCTGCGGCCAATCTGATCTGGCTGAACCGTGTGACAGTCCAGAAACAAAAAGGCAGCAGGTTTCCATGTGTGGATGTTATTTTTGCCCCAATTCATGCAAGAAAGTGGCACAAGAGGCACAAGAAGGTACAGCCAAGGGGAGTTCCTCTGTGCCATGACAGGGCTCCAAGGCTCCCCATCCAGCTCCTGGTCTCCCTGCGGGAGCTGCCGGCCGCGGCGACGCCTCCCGCCCGGGCCGCCCTCTCTGCCCTGCGAGCCCCGGGCACGGCGAGGACTTAGCTCCTTCGCCGAGCTTAATTATTAACCCAGGAAAGAAACCACTAGCGAATTTCACGGTGCTTCAACGTTTTATTTCGGAGCATCGGCTGGTGAAGGATACGCTCAACTGCCTCCCCACCAGGCGGTCAAGGCCATTAGCAGGGGGGTCACCAACGTTTTACACCCAGGCTTCTCCCCCAGCTGCTTAAGAGACAGGGGAGAATCCACCTGGCTCCGCGTGGTGCTGCCAAATGCGGCGAGGAAGCCCCAAAGGGAGAATTTCTTCCCTTCACGCTGCAAGGCAGGGGATTTTTTCCCGGGGTTTTACTGTGAAAAGGGCTGCCTGGGAGGCGCACGCGTCCGAGCGCTGGGAAACGACAGTACCATCTCCTTCCAGGTCGTCTGTCTCGTCGGCCCAGCTGACGGGCTTGGGGATGTAGGTGGGCCCACCGCCGCCACCGCCATCCTCCGCCAGGAAGTCCGTCAGAGTCAGGGTCTTGCCCTTCTTGTTCTTCTTCTTAGCTGCCAAAGAGAGGGGGACAGAGGGATGAAGGTGAGTAACGTCCCGGAGGAGCCTCCTGCCTCAGGGAGGGAACAAGGGCAGCCCGAATGTCCTCCGGGCGCTCGGAGCTGCTCCGGGCGCCCGGGAGCAGCCAGGAGAGTATCCCAAAAGCAGAAGGGATGGGAAGGCAGCGGGAGCTCGTGGCAAAGCTGAAGAGGCGACACCAGCCTGGGCCAAGGGGAATGCGCCTCTGCGCCTAACCCCCCAGCCCCCTGGGACGGGAGCTGGACATTCCCGCAGTCCTCCCCTGCAATTCCCAGTGGACACTGGCTCGCCGCCCTCCGGCACTGCCAGCCCATTCACCAGGAAGCCCCGGCTCGGGCTCGGGCCTGGCAAAGGCCTGTGATGGAGCAGGATCCTCTGGCGACCTGGGAGCTCCCTGTGGATCCCCGCGAGCTTTCCCACCCCGCTCGCTGCAATGGGGTCCTCGCACTGGAAGGGCTCCAGGCTCCAACCCAACACCCGTTCCCGATGGCTCCGCGCTGCTTCCCAGCTCCGAACGGGGCTGGAGCCGGTGGCCCCCATCCGTGCGCAGCGGGAAAACGCTTCCCAAGCCGGGATTTGGGGGAACAACCTCCACTCGAGCGCAAGAGCCGGAGCCCGGAGCCCCCCGTGCGGCCAGCAGCCCACTCAGCAAACACGGGCTGCTCGCAGGGCAAAGAGCTGCTACGGATCAGCGGCTGCTCCACTCAGCTGCTTCCCATTCCCGCAGGATCGGGGATACTCCGGCTCTGCAAGGAATCACCACAGCTCCCTACGTGTTTTTTAGATGCTGACGCTTTGCGAGCGTCTGAAAACAGCCGTGTACAGCGACGGGCTCCAACTTTGAGCAGCTCCAGAGGAGCCGGGCTATTTTTAGGAAGCTGGGTGTGATGCCGTTACGAAATTCAGGGTTTTTCCTTCTGGGAAGTGTTGCTGCCCCCCCGCGGCCGGCGCCCGTTTCCTCCAGAGCGCTGGGGAACAGCGAGGATTATTATTTGGGAAGAGCAAACAATAAAGCTTGGTGCTTTTAGACGTCGCTCGGGTGGCCCTTGCCAGCCTCCTGGCAGGGGAGCCGGAGAATTAACCGGTAGAGATGCTGCAGTGCTGTTAATTAATGTAATAATGTAATAATAACGGAGCTTTACAGCTCCTCAGTGCCCATCCCTCGTTAGGCAACGCTCGCTGTGCTCGGCCGGCGCAGGGAGGGAATGGGCAGGTAAAACCAGCAGGTAAAGATGGTCCTTCCTTCCACCGCTGCATCTCCACGAGCATCAGCAACAGCCACGGGTCTCCTCTGCACAAACTCGGCTCGGAAAAACGACGGTGAGAAGCGGAATTTGCACCGGCAGCCCCTTCCTAGCCCTCAGACCTCCCCGCTGTGGCTTCTCCTACTCCTGTTTGTCCTCCAAGTCCAGGACCCAGCAGGAAAGTCTCCTGCCGGGCACTGCCAGGAGCTAGTGCAGCCTGGCCGCTCTCTGGGCATCTCCAGCACCTTCCACAAGAGAAATTCCCGCCTGGAAGCGCCAGGGGAGCGGAGTGAGCAGCAAAAGGGCAGCGCCCAAAGGAGCCAGGTCAGCAGAGAGCGGTCCCGCTCCCAACGCACCTTCTTCCTGCATGGGAACGGGCGACACTGGCACCCACGAGGGGGGAATCGGCTTCCCCCCCCACCCCACCCAACCCCCCAGTTTGAGAGGGTCCGGGAATGGGGGGGAACGGGGATGGAATCACAGTGGTGACACTGTGACTTCACCCCGCGACTTCACCCACCACCGTGGGGAGAAAAACACCCCAAAACTCCGGCCGCTTCCGCGCGGATTTCCATTTCCCGTTTCCTCCATAAGGCCCAGTCTTAATAAACTTATTAAAAGGATCCTATTAAAGCTATCTTATCTTATTAGAGATATTATGGATCTTCACAAAGCCACATCAGGCGGCTACTGGGACAGAGCACTGCTGGCCGGGCAACCCTTTGGGAGAGAAACTCCAGGCAATGGGATGTGAGGCACGGACCAAAACGCCAGGAGAGCAGCCGCAGCCTGGAGAAACGAGGCCAAAACGCTTCATTTGAGGGGAAAGGCGGCCTTTAAAGTGGACACGGAGCCGCTCCGCTCCTCCCGCCCGCTGCAAGGAGCTTTTCCGGACACCTCCAACCTTGGGGCTGCCTTCGCCTTGGACCCGAACCCCAGGAACCCGTTAGATAAGGAGCTGCAGCAACTCCCGACCCGTCCGCCTCGCAGCCTGCAAAAGCGGATCTGTTAATAACCCCGATTTTCCAAAACCATCCCGGGCTGCTCTCCGGCTGCACCACCGCGAGCCAGGGAACCTTTCCCTGGGGAAGAGGCTGCATCCAACCCGCTCCTTAGGAGCCTTTCCCCGAGCAGAGCCGAACGCCAGGACTGGGTGCCGGCGTCCTGCCCTCGGCGCGGGCACAAAGCGGCGACTCGGGGAGGATCCAGCGGGTGCCACCAGCATTCCCTCTTCCGCGCTCCTGCCTGCTTTGAGGTTTCCCGCAGGGAAAGCCCCGTTCCCGCAGCAAACGCGCCGAGAAGCCTGCATTTGACTCACAAAGAATAAGCAGAAAGGGATGAAAATCCGGGGAAACCTAACCGGGATTCAGTGCTGCGGAGGGGGGAGGAAAGGCCCCGGCGCTGAGAAGGGACCTATAAGTCTCTATACATTAAACGCCCCGGGGGGGGGGGGAGCCCGCGTG
>VZSG01001947.1:6564-17573 GCA_013398315.1 Nothoprocta pentlandii
TGCCTGGGGTTATTCCTCCCCAGGGGCAGGACCCTGCACTTGTCCTTATTGAACCTCATGAGGTTCCTCTCTGCCCAACTCTCCAGCCTGTCCAGGTCCCTCTGGATGGCAGCACAGCCCTCCAGAACCCTCCGGGGACCAGCCTTAGCAGTAAAGACAGAGGCAAAGAAGGCATTTAGTAACTCTGCCTTCTCTGCATCCTCCATCACCAAGGCCCCCTCCCCATTCAGCAGCGGGCTAACATCTTCCCTAGTCTTCCTCTCGCTGCTGACATCTTTATAGAAACCCTTCCTGTTGTCCCCGACATCCCTCGCCAACTCTAATTCCACCCAGGTTTCGGCCTTCCTCGTTGCATCCCTGCATTATCTGACAGTCTGCCTATATTCTTCCCACGTGGCCTGACCCTTCCACATGCTGTATGCTGTTTTTTTCTCGTTAACTTTGCCTAGCAGCTCCTTACCCATCCATACAGGTCTCCTGCCCCCTTACTCGACTTCTTTCTTGTGGGAATGCACCTATCCTGAGCTTGGAGGAAGTGGTGTTTGAATATCAGCCAGCTCTCCTGGACTCCCTTTCCTTCTAGGACCCTGACCCAGGGGACTGCTCCAAGGAGCTCCCTGAAGAGGTCCAAGTTGGCTCTCTTGAAGTCCAGGGCTGCAATCCTACTCCTTGTCCAGCCTACTCCATGCAGGATTGTGAATCCCAGCATCTTGTGGTCACTGCAGCCCAGACTGCCCCCAACCCTCACATTCCTCCCATGAAACCAGGAGGAATAGCTGATAGCCCTGATGGCTGTGCTGCCATCCAGAGAGACCTGGACAGACTGGACAACTGGGCGGTGAGAAACCTCATGAAGTTCAACAAGGTGAAATGAAATTTTAAAAATTCTAAAATTCTAGCTTTACTAATCATCTAAAACAGTTTAGGGTAAAGTTTGGATACCACCCCTATGGACAACTTCAACTATAAGATCTTGTTATTCTACCAAATTAAGACAAGCCATACTAATGCAATTGCCCAATTACAGATGCTCCAATTAGTTTAACCACTGAGACTATTTAAAGAAACACAACTCACTACAGGCTCATGATTTCTGATTCTCAAGTAAATTGTTTTCCACAAATAGTGAAAGCAGAGGCCTGTTACATCCACAGAAGTAGAAGCACAATAACCAGGGTTAAATCAAAATCAGCTTGTTTAACACTCAAACATAAATAATATAGCATAATCAGTAAACAACATAAAAGTATTTTTGTGCCCAGTGAAAACATTGCTATCAGCAGTAACAGGCCACAGGCCTTATGCTAATTGTTCAAGGCCCCAGGCATGGCATATTATCAACTTAGTATGATAACTACCTGTGTGAACCAGAGCTTGGTAGCAGACATCTCCTGTTTTGATTTATAGCTTAAGCATGAGAAAACAAAGGTCTTAAAAAAGCTAAAAACTGTTGTCTAGAAATCTTGAAAGTACAAGAATTGAAATGGGGGGGGGGGTTAAATCATCCACTTGATTGTTAAGAACTGCTTGCTTTGAATATGTAGTGATAGTAGTACTTAGAACCTAGCTGTTAGCATAAAGTGTCTTATTAATGTATGTCAGTCTAATCAAATTTTGTATTGAACTGACCTGATTTATCAGTCTTCTAAATGCTCCCATTAGTGATGTGCGATGATACCCTTAACAATACATTTACATGCACATATTAAATTGCACCATGCACTAAAATCTGTACTAAAGGGAATGTTGACTCAGACATAACATAAAGGCAAGCAAACTATTCAACTTGAAAACTGATGTTGCTCCTATTTGGCCATATCAGAGCAGTTAAGAGTTTGTCTGCAGCCACCTGCTTAGATACGCATCCATAAAACCTGTCTCCCATCTTCCTTGTGGGGAACTCCGTTCTCCATAAGGAAGAGAACAGTCTTCCTTGTTGCTCAGAACAGAGCCAGTATGACATGAAATCTATTAGTTTCAATTTGGTCTGCGGTATATTTCAGATTGTAGCTTCATGAACTAGTCGTTCATGACCACCTCTTAGTCATGATAAGTTATGCCTCATAGTTGTTTCTGTTTGTACAAGTACATGTTCCATCTGTCTAATAGGACAGAAGTCTTACCCTATCTTACATCATGCAGCTTAAGCTAACATTGTCATGCTTATTTATACTAACAAGTCCCATCTTAAAAGCCAAGCTCCCTAAAATACAACACATCTGATACTCCTTCCTCCCCCATGTAACATTTATGCCTTGCTCTACTACTCAAGCACTGTATATACCTGACTTATGTAATACAGCTTAAAAAAGATACAGCCTAAGGAAATCTTTTTTTTTAATAAAAACATACTCTGCACTGGCGAGGAGAGAAAGTATCAACTCATAGAAAGCTCTTAATCAGTAGTCTCTAATACTGTTAAAAGGGGGTCTAAATGAAACACTTCCTGAGATATTGGATACAACTGACATCCTTCTTTTTACAAAGTTGTTCTTAACTTTAAAAAGGACTAGAACACAGAAGTCATACCTGCACAAACGAAACTCACATAGCTCCAACACAAGGAAGCTAAGACAAACAAGAAATCTCTGCAGCAGTAGACCCCGCACCCCTTTCCTCAGCTTCTGTTGTCACATGCACACCTTCAGGAAGGATTCTAATGAGTAAAATTGCTCATTCACTCCCCTTTGCGGGGGGGGGGGGCAGGAATGGGAAGAGTCAAAGTCAACAGTCTCAAAGAACTGCAAGAACTGTTAGTATGAGGCACAGATTGATATATATATATATATATCAATCAGGAAGACAGGCAAAAGGGAAGGAATCAAGGGAGAGTAATTGTTTTTTCTTGCATGGTTACAAAACAAAAGCAGATTTCCTCCTCCTCATAACTCACTGCCTGCCCTGTCACTTAGGTGCAATAAGGTGGAGGTGTCTCCCTCAATACAATGGGGAAAACAAGAGGCCTCACTAGTATCCATTTACCATTAGGGAGTAGGAAAGAAAGGAGAGAGAAAGGAGAGCTGGGCACAGGGCCTCTCATCACACTGAGTGGCTTGGCTCCCCTCCTTGCCCCTCACCACTTCCTAGGCAAGATGAGAGGAAATAAAAGTCAGAGGATCAGGAGCTATACATCCAACCACATAGATCAAAGCTTAAAGAGAGCATGAGATAGGGGAGAGAAGCTCCCCTCCATCACTGCCCTTATCCACCAGGTAGGGACATCTGCACCTCACCTGCTTGCCCCGGTAGAAGAGGCGCTGGCGGTCGGGGGTCACACAAAAGGTCTCCTGGATCTTCTCTCGCAGGCACTCGATCTTGGTGAGACGGCTCAGGTCATCAATAGTATGAGTCTCAGTGCCATCTATGGTACGGACTTGGATCCACATTGTCCTCACCTTCTGCTAGTTCAGCCACCCGGCTAGGGGGAAAGGGGCGGGGAACAGAGTGCTCGAGGAGGGGAAAAAGGGACGGACGTTTCTCCCACTTCTTTGTTCGGCTCAATGGAGGCAGGATTTTTAAATCCCGCGGAACAGACACGAGCTTCCCCACACGCAGGTCTTGCTTAGAGGGGCGTGGAACAGAAAGGAGACCTGACCGGATCTTCCTCCACTCCCCGAGCGTACCCACCGTATCACAAAAATGGGACCGAGAGATCTCCAAGTCAGCACAGGAGACAAAGTCTGGAGGGAAATCACTACAGCCAGGTTTAACAAACACCACCAAGAGGCATCACCGAACCTCGGTGTTTACTAGTCACTGCTGCTCTCATACGGAGGTCACGGCACCAATACTGATCTCGCGAGAACCCTCAGCCGTAAAGAGACAACAACACCGGAAAAGGAGGAGTGAGCTAGATGGCATCATCATCTCTCTTTCCGCATTCGTTTTTATACAAAGTCACGCCCCAATCCCTCCTTTTGTATATTCTCTGACTAGAGGCTTTTCCCTCCTGCTTAGTTGTTGTATCAAGGACTTGGGGGGGGAGGGGGGGGGAGTAACGCAGAGAAGTAGATGTTATCGTGTCTATGGGGGCCAAGTGGGACCATCTTTTCCAAATTATACTGACAGCATAGGAAATTAACGTGGGCTTCCATCTTCCCCTTTCAGACACAGAATCAGGACCCAGGACGTCAGGTGTTGCAGTGACATAAAAGCATGGACCTGCTATAGCATAAATAAAAAGCAAGCAAAACTGCTTTGCATCCACTGATGAAATCTAGGCCCTGGTGTTTCCCAGTACAAAAGTGCTGTCAAAACCTCAATTCAGCCATGTTTAGTATTTAATAAATACAGAATAATTTGTCTGTTCCATATGACATATCATACATATGATATGTCTGTATCATATAAAAAAATGCAGATGTGGGCCAGGACTAAAATATCAAGCCTCCTTTTTTTACCACAAATCAGATGCATGAGTCTTAATTTCCACATTTTGGCTCAAGACTATGAGTAATTTTAGTCCATAACACTGAAGAAGTCTGGACTTTTCATGTATGCTGGTAAAATGATACTGTAAAAATATATGTGATGCTGTGCCCAGTCAGATCCAGCTTCTGTGATGATATTACACATGGGAACACTGAAGCCTACATTTTTGGGGGCAGAACTTGCAGTAGCTTTATTACCTGAGTAATAAAACTCGAGATTGAGCTAACAAACTGACAGACTGACAAGTTTTGGGTGATAGATATCTGATTTTGTGAGGTTTTTTTCCAAGATGGCAAAGATCCCTATATTTTAATTTCATGTCTGATATAATACTCATTATGGCCTTGGTTGAGTTACTTAAGGCCTGTTTTATGAGTATAAAATATTTGCACTTGCAAAAGCAGTGGAAATAAATGAGAGTTGCACAGTCCTGGAAATCTGCTCCTTGCCTTTTTATCTCCATCTCTGTAGTTGAGATAACACACAACACACACCTTCCTGTAACTATATCTACTACAGCATGACACCAGATTGTCAGAGATGCACAAATTCAGAGTTTGGTTTATAGCTTGTTGGTGGTGTTGCAAACTCAGTTCCAAGTGCTGTAGTCTATGTGATCTAGTTGAATCTTTGGGTGTCAGCCTTCTCGAGTTCCGTGAAACATTCAAAGATAATTAATGCAGAGGAATACATTAGTAATGTGGGTTAATAGTCAACTAAAAAGAGATAAATCAAGCTGTCTTCAGCATTGTCCTAGTTCCGCTCCACCACAGTAAAGGGAACAATCCCATTACAGTGTCTGCTGTTTTGCAGATCACGGTCTTTCTTTTGAAGCTACTAATAACAATAGAACATGTCTCTTTTCTAGACCAGGGAGAAAAAATTTCTGAAGTGGCTTTGAAATGTGGTCAGTTTTACTTGGTTAGAGGAAATAGGATCAATATTTTGTGGGAGCCTTTTTAGAAAGCACAAGATCAGCTTCCTGGAACAGAAAAACTTTTTGCTAGGGAGACAGACTGAAAGAGGATCAATTTGCTACAAGATCATATCTGGAAATCCATTATCTGTTAGGGATTGTAAAGAAACAGAGATCAAGTTGCTGGCACAGGGGTTACTGATTAGAAAGATCACATGGTTATGGAGTGATTGTAGGCGGTCCATTTTGTAACATGCAAAATGTAATTAGAGACTAGAATATAAAGGGAAAGAAAGAATGTATTTGATTACTAGTCTGAGAGGATATGAAAAGGGGCAGTTATTGAGGAGGTTAGAGGAAAAGTGAACTAATTATTTAGAAGTTGATAATGTCCTGATTGGGTATACTACTGGGAAAAATATGTAGTAATAAACTGAGCAGCATAGTAATACATTATGGACTGGAATGAGGATAGCAAAGATGAATTTCTTAGCAATTATTTAATGGGTATATTAGGTGGCTGAGTAATAATGTACTTAGGTGGCAACAAAGATAATGTTTGAGACAAAACAGATGAGATGGAAAGGCCAGAGGATCTAGGAGGAGGCCAAAAAAAAAAAAAAAAAAAAAAAAAAAAAAAAAAAAAAAAAAAAAAAAAAAAAAAAAAGAGTGGTTTTGTGGTTATGTATAAGAATGAATGAAGAATGGATGAAAAATAAGAAAGAAAGCTAGTTCTTGGTATTCTGGGGGTTGCTGGAAGAAGAGGGAAAGAATATTTTAAAAGCATTGAGTAAGAACTATTGAAAGGGAATCAGGATAGTGCAAGCAGAACATGAGAGAATTAATAGGAATGAACACAGAATGGACAAAACAGGTAAAAGGAACCAGGAAGAAGGGATAAAAAAATATAATAGTAGTGAGGAAAAAGAAAAGAATAAGATCTAAAGAAATTCTAAGAATCTTCTTTTCTAAGAAGAAAAATTAATGACAGATACAAAGACATATATAAAAGCAAAATTTAAAAACAGATTGGAGAGTAGACTATGCTAGTTTTTCTAGGACAAAACTAGAAGAGAGACAGAAGGAGGAAGGATGAAAAAATAACATAACCATAAACATGAAATTTATGAAAAACTTTGAATATGGAATATTCAAATATTCAAAAAGCAAATCATGATGCATGTCATTTTTGATATGTAAATGCAATATTTTTGTAAAACATTAGTCTGGATGAGACTAGGCCCTGTGCTTTTGCTTTATTTTCACATATGAGAAAATATGATAATCTAACATCTACTGTCTTTGAGGTGATTTACATAATAGTTGTCAATAGTTTAAAAATATAAAGTGGAGCATGGGAGCTATTGGAAGACAGTGTTTTTGCATTTGTTGGCATTTAAATAATTTTCTATGTGTAGATTGCTCTAGGATATAAATAAAGATAATTAGTTATTTGGAGGTTTGTTTATTTTTGCATTTCAAATTCTTTTTCAAATCTTAAAAATTAAGGAGATAGACCTAAATATTTTACAGTTTGTCAGCAGGAGACCATTTTTTTTTTTTTTTGAATGTCATCAACGTGGGTAAAATTTGACAGAGAAGAAGCCAGAGGTGAGCTTGGAGGACAAAGAAAAGAATATATAGGATGCATGAGGGTTAGAAGCATAATATGAAAAAAAGAATGCAAAACAAAGCAGTGGATGAAAGAAATATATGTCACTGAGATTGAAGGAGGAGTTGTGGAAGAGAAGTAGAGAACCAGGAGGAAAAAAAAGAAAATCTTTGTAAGGGGTTATTTTTCAAATATACTGTAGGAATGAGAGCCTCTATATGATTTGCAGATGCTGTAGTGTATTGCTAGATTGTTTCCTTCATGTTTTACTCAGATGTGCCCATCTCTCTTCCAAGGAACAAGGGTAGAAGATTAAAAAAATATCCCATTTGTCAGAGCCCTGAGGACATAAACAGACTTGGCAGCCATATTTTCATATTTCCATATTTCAATTAATCAACTCCCTGACTAAAATATAGTTCAGTACAGAGCTGGTAAAAGTGAGGTGAGCTTTTTTTCCACTGCCTATAATGAGAATTGAATGGGAATCCAAAGAGATTTCAAAAACAGAAATGAGAATACAAAAGCTTTTGGAGCAATCATCTCCATTCAGTCTTTCAGGCTGTCATTCTTCAATCTAAATTGGAGATTTGTAGTAACCTTTTAAAACAATTGGAAAACTAAGGCTGAAAAAATAGTCATTATAAATGTCTCATGTAATAGATCTAGCTGTAAGGTTCTTTTATCTCAAGAGTCTAACTGTTAAAAAGAAAGGAAATGACCTAGAGTTTTCCTGCTAGTGAATATACAGTAGGAATACTCTGGTGGTTAATTAAAATAATCTCCAGGGGAGGATACAGCTCTCCAAGTCTCTGGCTATGGGGTATACCTGACACCACTCTCTCAATTTGAGGAGCTCTGTTGCCAAGTTAAAGAGTTGCAGGAGGAAGTCAGCAGACTACACAGCACCAAAAATGATGAAAAAGAGATTGACAGGATCTTCTCTGAGATTCTGCAGACATAAGAGCCTGAACCCCTAACTGCAAGAGAGGAAAAGTAGCCAGAGAATGGGATTGTTTGAGTGGCAGAGACTCCCAAAATGGGGAAGGCTGCAGGCTTGTGACTTCTGGCAATGTGAAGCAGGCTCTTTCTCCACCCGCAGATCTATAATTGAAGAATAGGTTCAGTGCCCTGGTACCAGATGACGCAGAGAAAGACATGTTTGGGAAAGCATCAAAGCTGGCCACATTTGAACCACTTCCTCAATCAGAGGCAGCAGTAAGTGACAGTAGTGGGAGATTCCCTCCTGCAGGGGATAGAGGCCCTCATCAGCTGATCTGACTTGCTCTCTAGGGAGGCTTGTTGCTTGGCTGGGATGCTGCACAGAGACCATGAAGGCTTGCCCAGCCCTTGGACTATTGCACCCTATTACTCATCCACATGGGCACCAATCACATTGCCAGGGGGACCTTAAGCATATCAAGAGTGACTACGAGGTTCTGGGAGCAAAGATCAAGGACATGGGGGCTAGGTGGTATCACGGAACAAGTGTGTGGGGGGGTGAGTGACACAATGCACTTCACTTGTATGAAATAAATAACAGTAGGATTTATTAATATGGACAATGATTTCACAAGATTCTATGGCAAGATCACTTATTATTCACTGCATGGAGGCTCAAGATAATACACAATTATCTTGGGATACCCTCCTGTTGGGTCACGAGGTTCAGATTGGACCCCCTTGCTTTCCAGGCTCCTCCTGAGAGGAGTCTGGGTGCGGCTGGATCCAATCCTAGTCCCAGACCTGGTCAACGGTTTATGACTAAGGGTTTCTGTGCACAGTTACAAAGTAAAGTTTAAAAGTTCAGAAAGAGAGCGCGCTATGTTCACTTACCACAAATCTGTTGTGGAAAGGCATCTCTCGGTCTCGAGGAGTAACCTTGGGAGTCATCCCTGCTCAAGGGGAGATCCTGATGTGCAGCCCACTGCCATGCCAGGAGAGCTCAAGGGGCTCTCGGGCTGTCCGCGTATTTATAGGATAAGATGATTGACTTGTAGTCATTCTTTCACTTCAAAGGACCTTTGGCTAGTGTATTAGCCTTATCTCCCCATCGGGATGCAGCCTTCAGGACTGCTATGTTGACATCTGAGTGGGAGAAGAAATCAGGGAGGCACCTACCAGGATTAGATAAATCGCTGGTGGTTAACACCTGAGTAGGACTACATGTGAAAGGTCAGGTATAGCTGGGCAAGGAGCATATCCGTCACACTCCACCCCGTGACTATAGTTAATTCATCTTATCATCACAAAGTGGTGGTACAGTCACCTTTTGCCTCTGTGCCATAAATAGCATATTGATAATTTTTGCACTCACAGGTCTATGGTAAGTAAACATTTTAGCATAAAGTATTGCTACTATGTACTAATTAATACATTTTGGGTGTTTCCATTTGGGTTATTTGTTTCATCATGTACCAAACCTTATATATACAGTGCAATATACAATTATATACAATAGAATTCTAAGTTGTATATACAATACAATTATAAGTAATAGACCTAATAACACTAGAGCTAGTAAAATCACAATTGGATGAAGCATGAGATTAAAAATTCCTGTTGCTGTTGGTGACCATCCAAGCAGAGTTTCCCACCAATGGTGTTCTCCATCCCTTTTTTGTTTAACTCTTATATTGCTAGAGCTGCTCTTAGTTAAGCAACCTTAACTTGGTTAAATGATCAATCAATCATTGATAGATACACTAACAATAAACAAAATAGTACAGTAATTAGAGACTTTACAACTTGCATTAACATGGCTAAGCAAAAGATTGTTCAGTTTGTTATTTCCACTCCCATATATCGCACTGGCAGTACTTGCTTCAGAGGGCATTTAACAACGGATTGCATTAACTTTAACAAGCATGGAACACAAAGCATGATGCCCAAAAAAGATTACAAATAGCATTGCAGCAACAACCCACAGTCCTTTTAGTCAAGGTGTCACCGAAAACCGGGAATAAACCTCTTAACACCAATGTAGTATTAAGAAGCAGGCACTCACTTTATTGCAGCGCTGGATGCACGGGGGAGAGCTCCACCTATCGTGCATGCCCTAGGGGGTGTTTGCTAAAACTTTTATTTCTCTATTATCTACATATGCATTACATTCTAGAAAGTGATCATACATATTCATTCCATTTCCTGGAACTAATTACAATATACCCCACCCTCACGCGCATGCGCCCTCTGTCCCTTTGGTGGTCTGTGGTGGTCTTTTTGAGACCCCCTGGTGGTCGTCTTCCCAGAAGTCACTTCCATATATGGCTTCATTTTGGCTCAGGAGGCCCTGTTTTGGTTCTACTGTCCTGCTTCAGCCAGTTCCCTGAAGATACGGTGGTCCTTATCTTCGTCTTCAACTGGTGTTTGCTCCTTTTGTCTGTATTCTCTCATAATATACCATCAACACCTGCTCTTTTGTCCATCTCCTCTCATAATATACCAGCAACAACAATGAAGATATGTCCTTGGGTGCATCTTCTTCTGGGGTTTCTCATAACAGTTCCCCCCTTTGAGACTTCCAAAGGAAGATTTCTTTGGGAGTCTCACCTAAACTGCACTTAATTCCGGTAGTACCTTCAGTTCCTCCTGCAACACCGGCGAGAACAACACACCATAATTGAGGGACAGCACTGAACTATTACACAGGTTATGATTATAAGAATTATTAAAATCAAATAGTCTGTAATAAAGATGATAACCATCCATTGAGAGAAATCTCTCCTATTTTCCCTAAAAGTTTATTTAACCACATTGTTTCCATTATCCTTTCTAAGGTCTTGGGCCTGTCGGGCCACCTTTTGAATTTGATCTATTTGCTTATTAAGGTCCTCAGTGACATTAGGAATATAAACACAACAGTGATGTGAATTCAACTTCAGAGATCCACAGACTCCATGTTCTTTAGCTAGTAAAAGATCCAGGGTGAGGCGATTCTGAAGTGTCATCCTTGTATTTGCCTGGATCTGCTTGTTGAGCTGTGAAAACCCTTTCACCGTTGCTTTGACTAATGTTTCTACCTGCCATGTAAGATTTTCAAGTAGAAGA
>VZSG01001948.1:0-17293 GCA_013398315.1 Nothoprocta pentlandii
GTATTGAGCTTGTGGTCCATCAGGACCCGGCTGTATCATGACTGGGCAGGCCAAGGCTCCTGCCAGCTCCCATTGGCCTTCTAAAATAGCATCTCTGATGACTCCCGACCATCTGCTAGGAGACCCCCTTTGCCTCAAACTACCACTTTGGAGTGACTCCAGGCTACTGTTAGTCCCAGGTTGTTCTAAAGGTCTCCTCAGCTGTTGTCCTAACAATGACAACTTGTCGCTTATTCTGCTCTCAAAGCCACTCAACGCCTGTGTGAAGTTCGGCAAGGGTGTCAGCGATTCATTCAGCCCAGTTACACCGCCAGATGACTCATTCTCCGATGACTCCCCTTCCGGGAGGGGTGCCTCCTCCGGCTCAATCGTTTGCACCGCCTCCTCAAAGGGGACGTGCAAAGTCCTCCGGGGGCGGCAACTGGACCCTCCCACCGACTCCGCCTTTCTACTGCGGGGCGACTGCGCTTCTGCGGAAGGTGTTAGTTCGGCTGGCAGAGCTGACCAGGCAGCTTCCGTTTGCTCCGAGTACGCCTCTACTTCTGCTCTTTGTGCTATCTCTTGAGCTGAGCTCGCCACCTTCGCAGTAGTACCACTAATGGCCAACGGCTTCGCCTTGCCCAGTACAAAAAGGGACTCCAGCACCCCTGTCTTCTGCAGAGGTGCCACAGCTGCGGGAGCTGCAATCGTTTGCACTGCCATGGCCGTGACACTAGATTGAGCCTTCGTATTGCTCAACATGTCAGTCACAGTCCTCAACGTGGGACCAAAGGCTGATAACCCTTTTTCTTTCTTAGATATCGTTAAGTCCCACAACTTGTCCCCCAACTTTCGCCATTCAAGGCTATCAAACACAAGAGGGGGGGTACTAAAAAAAAAATTGATCTTGTGCCCACAAAAAGAGCTTGTCCAATGTCTTCTCAGAAACTGCTTCCCTTCGCCTAGCGAGTGTACCTAATAGCAGTTTCTTTGCTGCTGCAAACAGTACCTCCATTTTTCTTTGCAGCAGGTGACGGGGGGAAGGTAGCGACCCTTCCTACCGCAGTCAGCGATTCTTTCTCAGCCCTCTGCTGCCGCAAACTCCTCTGTCCGGCTCCCACTCGGCTCTTCTTACCCATTCCACATCTTTCCGACGGGAAGTCAGCAAGCCTTCAGCATCCCGTTTTCTGTGCTCGACTGAAGGCGATCACGTCGGGGTCACCAGATGATGCGAGGGAGCATCTGGAGTTAAAGACACAGTCTCATAGAGATTAAGTCAATGCTCCGTTTATTGCAGATTCCAGCACACTTTTATATGGTAAGTCGTAAGCCGCACCCCTGACCGATCATGATTTTACACACTCTCCTCTCGCCTCTGTCTCGCCACTGTCTCCGGGGCTGGCATCCAATCCCTTATAAGTTTATCCCTTATAATCCCTATAAGGTTCCGGATACAATACCTTTTATGCCTAAAAACAAGTGCGCCACAGCTACTCTCCAATCAGCTTCATGGTCACGCAGCAGCCGGACAGCTGCCTTTGTTTTTGATCCGCTGATGAAACAAGTACGCTGTCTGCCTTGAAGTTTGTTATCTACTAACAAGGCATTCAGCCTGCTAATAGGCACTGTACGGTCATCCTTGGAGCGGGCCCCAACATGATATATAAAAAATTTCAATTAGTAAGACACGCAGTCTATGAGTTGCTATCTAAAATTGAAAACCTTTGTACTTCTTTCCGATCTGTTGGTGAATATAGCTAGTACAACTTTTTAATTGGATACACCACCTACACATAGTAATATTTTAATATTTATTTAACTATCTGCCTTAAAAGATGAGCAGTGTATTATTTTTCTCCTCTCCTCTCCTCTCCTCTCCTCTCCTCTCCTCTCCTCTCCTCTCCTCTCCTCTCCTCTCCTCTCCTCTCCTCTCCTCTCCTCTCCTCTCCTTTTTTTTTTTTTTATTTTTTTTTACTTAGACTAAGGATGCTCATCCTGATAGGATGTAGTTCTGGGGAAGAGCAGGGCCCACTAGGGCAGCCAGGGCATCCCAGCCCCATGGGGTCATTTGATATGGCCACAGGTCTAAGTCAATGCCGGTGTCAAAGAGGGGGTTGCTCCCCGCTGTGTTGCCAGGAGCCTCCCCAGGAGGGATGAAAGGACAACATCAATGGGATTGCCTGAGCTCTGAGGCCAAATCTGAAACAGGTGGTCATGTGAGGCTTCAGAGATGATGTATCAATATCGTGGTCATGACATATCCTTGATTTTCAGTAATTTGGCATGCCTTTATCACTAATGGAAATATTTTTAAAAAAATCAATTGAACAACTGATGTAGGAGAGTTCAAAAACCACAATGGAGGTTTTATATAAAATAGCATTATAGAAAAATTAATAAAGGAGTATTGTGGCTGAAAGCAGTGCTTTTTTCTGTAGCTAGTCATTCATCATCAATAGATGACAGCACCTTCTGAGTGAAGGCGGAGAACTTCCACTGATCTACATTTTTTTTCCTCCTAAGCTTATGAAATCTACTTACTACTTAAATAATGAGCATTGCCTCCATTTTTGCATGATTCTAATGGAAAGTAACAGAAAATAATCATATTCAAACCCAGAAACTTATGTTGAACCATGAAAACGTTTAATAAATTTATACTTAACAATTTTTAATATGTTCATGCATATAATTTTTTCAAAAAGTAGACTTCTGCTGCTGCTGAAAGCAATTACAAAATTCATACTCATTTTCATCAGAACAGAGCCAGTCTTTCACTTGAGAGTCAGGTTTTTCATCAGAGTTGATTATTGTAATATATCAGGGATGTTTTTACTTTTTTGACAGAAGTGAAAGTATAAGTCCAGCAATAAAAGATTAAAAAGATGATGTCAGCCTTTCAATGGATGAACTGATCTGCATACAGAGAGAAAGCAATTCATTTCCACAGGGTAAAGAAAGATCAAGGGGCATGAAGTTGAGGTTTACAAAAGCGTAATAGAAGGAGTAGTATGAATACAGATTCATTTTCAAGTAGAGGGAAAATATCAAAGTTAATGAAGTAAGAGTGTTTAGGCTAGCTAAGTGTGCTGGAAAATATTAATATTCATTAAAAAGAATTTTTGAAGCATCATACTTAGCCTAGTTTTTCTTACTTTTCCCAAGGAAATACCTTATAAACATTCTTAATTTAACATATTTTTGAAGAAAATAAGATTCATTTAACCATAAAATTATTTTAAGTTCTGGAACACAATACATTAGGTTATTACAAAGTCCTGAGATGTGGAAGGATCCTCACATAAACACTCACTCAGATTTCCTATAAGCAAAAGTTTAAAGTTGACAGTAACCTCATCTGAGATTTTTTTTCACATTGAAATGCCTATGAATATATGAATATCAGAAAAGAGACAAATCCCACAAATGTCCAAAAAAAATTAATACGATAAAAGCATGGTCAAAAATATGATGTGAAATTGGTATAAAATATGATTTGAAATTGATGTACTATTTCAGCAAGTATCTTTCTAGCATATGTAATGTCTTAGATTATCAAGACTTGGTCACTCTGTACATAACCCACAAGTATATATACCTCATTGAAAACATTAAAAGTGATTTGGAACTTGAGAGGAGAGTCCAGTACCAAGAACAACCAGAGAAAAGTGGAAGAAGAGAAAGCTGAAGAAGCAAAGGCTGCTATCATGTGCTTGCAATTTAATTAACCTGAAGCAGATGTGTATAAAAATCAAAAGCAAAGGTGTTTGTGGATGAAGAGATCAGTTTGAGAATTGGATTCTGCCAGCTATATTCTATAATCAAAAGGTAGAAATAGAAGAAGCAGTTATCAAGGGAAGGGCTCTTTTTAGATGAGTGGATCATACAATGGAAAAGAATGCTAAGATGAGAGAAAAGCACAGAAAAAAATAACCACTTTGACAACCATAAAAGATAAAGAGTAGAAAGTTGTGATGATGAAAAGTATATAGCTAGCTGATAGATGATGTTGAAGAAAGAAGGCAATTGAGCAAAATATATACAGAGAGAATGCAGAGGATGGTGATGATTTTGTGAAGCCTGAAGAACATGTTCATTTTCAGTAGACCACCTTCAACTCTCTCTAGTACTTTAGGGGAGCACTATTTTCAGTACAACAATCCGCAGCATTGGATTTGCCATGATGAAATATATAGGGCAACTTATAGCCTATAAGCGCTGATGTAATCAGCACTTAAAAAGTGTATATACAAGGTTTACAGTGCCTCTCCTAAGCAGCACAAAAACTTTATAATGAAAGTCAAGGAAGCTGTGTGAACCCTGGTAATGAGTCTTTTTTGTTGGTTATTTTAAAAATAATTTTGTGGGAAAAAAAAGAAAAAAAAATCATGAAAATGCTACCAGCTGAGAAATATGTCTAATTAGGCTCAGCACTGTAAAGATGAAGTGGTCAATTTATTACCCCAGAATGGGTAGAAATATGCACATGTTTGTTAATCCCAAATAATGTTGTTCAAAGGGTGATAAATCTCTTTTATCTTTTTTAATGTATAAACTCTTCTTCCTTTCCATAGTATGATAAGAAAATTAAAATATATTTTACAAAAGATGAAAGACTTTTTAAAAATAGAATTAAAACTCAGAGATGTGTGCACATCTATGCATATTCTGTATGCTAAAATTCTACTCTTTAAGTCCTGTGCTCCTTTCCTATATCACTATTATCATACACATCCTCACCTACATTAGTGGTCTGATGTGTTAGCACTTTGGCCATCTGAAATATCTGATCAAGAGGGCATGTTATATCATAGCATTTTTTTCACAATTCCTAATATTTTCCAGATCAAAACTCAGGAATGTTTTCAATGAGAGGGGAGGGAAGCAGTTGCAATGATGTGCATGTCACACCTGTAGTTTACAACTGAAAGTGCTAAATCCTCTCTTCTTCCTTTACTGATTTATTTCTCCTTTCTGAACCTACACACAACATGACTGCTATGCAATACACATATAACTGTACTCAAAATTCTGCAAGTGTGCAGAATTCTTCTCAAAATTCTGTAAGTGGCTTTAATAGTTGGACACAGACTCATAGTACTCTTCATGTAGTGATGATTCAAATACTCCTTTTCTTCTTTATATTTCTATACAGACTACATAGTAAAATCAGGTGTTGCCGGTCTTTCTTAATGGAGATGTGTATAGATCATTTTTAATATAAAGTATACCTGCATTTGCCATTACTAGGGAAGGGAATAAAGCAAGATTTAGACTTTTTGCACTCTGTAGAGTATTAAATGGGGGGAGGAAGTGTTGTGTGCCTGAAAGCAAGCATTATATCTCTTCCACAGTTTGTTTCCAAAGAACATAGAGCATTTCGATATTTGAGATAAAATTTAATTTATATCCATTTGAAAAAAAAATCTTTGGAAGAGTTTTCTTCTAATGTTTGTTCATGCGAAAATTAAAAGATGATACTCTCTCCACTTCTGTTTTATTTTAAACTCTCTCTTGAATGTTTTTTGTACTTTCACTCCTATAGATCAAACCGTGACATCCTGTGAGAAATCAGCCAGTTCAGTTTAAGTATTTCTCTGAAGGTACTATTTGTTAAAACAAATATAAAAACAAGGATCATTACTTATCTCTTTTTTCCAATGTTAACATTTTGCTTGGTGAAATCCAATCCAATTCAATACTGAGCACTGTACACATAGTCTCACTAGTTTTGTTAATTATTTATAGTATGGTTTCAAAACAACTTTCTTAAATGATATAAAACTAGAATTATCATATACTACTAGCCTGTAGATCTTTGCTATTTACTTTCAAAATTAGACATAATTTTATGTGTTGAAATTTGCATATCTAATATAAAATGAACCCTTCTGAATAGGATGATATAGTAAGCCTGGAAATTAAATTTCAGCAACCACAAGGCAATAGGAAATCCTGATGAAGTTTAAATTTGATTTATTTATGGAAATACTAAATCAATAAAAGTTTATATAGCCTCTCCATTTTGCCCTAGTAGTAGCTTCTAGACTATATTTTTGGTCACATTCATTTATAGACCGTATATGATAGGATTGTGTGCAGACAGGAGTATTGCTGACAGACCAATAGCCCTGATTATTTAAATGTTTCCTTTTTGCTTTCAGGAAAGGAGAGGGGAGAATTATCTTATCTGAAAATCTGCAGTAGCAAAGAATAATTATTTCTATTATCATTTCCAATAACAATTTCTACCAATAAAGCAAAGCAAAAATAATTCATTACATTACAGGTAGAAATAACATAATTGAAAGTCTTAGAACTGGATTTTAAGGAGGAAAAATCCCAAATGCAAATGCATTTTTAATGTCAACATTGAGACACGGGCCAATTCCAGTTTTCTAAATCTGCTTTCCCTACAGGAATTACAATGGAGGTTCAATTCCAGTGCTTGACAAAAATGGTCTACACAGGTTCCTCCACCTCGATTTTTCATTTCAAAGCTGAGAATAAACTGTAAACTGTATTTAATAATTCTGCATTATGTTCTTGTCAGCAAACTGTTGGATCATTCTCTGGTGGCTCATGCTCTTTATGATGCAGATGAACAAAAAAGAGGACTTGAAGTCCAGAATAAATATTGTCTTTGCATTTATTGTCTTTCAGTCTTGTGGCAAGTCATATATTAAAATAATAACGATATTCTATGACTCATATAACAATTCTATTCAGTTAATATATATAAAAAAAAGAGAACTCTTTTCTCTAGTAAACTTCCACCTCTTCCATTTCTGTACAGAATGCTACTGCTTTTACAGCAGCTTCTTTTTTACCTATAACCATCCTCCCTTTATTCCTGTAGCCTTACTGATTTTATGTTTTCTTTAGTGTTGGCTATCACAGAATCACAGAATGGCTGAAGTTGGAAGAAACCTCTAGAATTCATCTAGTCCAACTTCCCCTGCTCAGGCAGGGACACCCAGAGCACATGGAACAAGGTCACATCCAAGTGGGTTTTGATGACCTCCAGAGAAGGAGAGCACGGAGTATTTTAAGGAAATACAGTTATACACTTAGAAGTATTACATATACAAATAAATATTCAAACTCTGAGTCAACAATCCTAAATCATTAGGAGTAATACATATCAAAATCTAAAATATACATAGGATGTTTATAGGATACTAAATATTATATGACACTAAATTGGTCTTAAGTCTTGAGATGAAACTATCTCTCCCTCTCAAACTCACCTGCAAGCTACAATTTCTCTTGATTGGAGAGCAAAATACTCCAAAGACTTTCAGTCACTCAAGTTAATGTTTTCTTTTACACAGAAACCATAAAATAAAGTGAATTAAATAGGAAAAACTCTTTGATTGAAGGCATTAAGTATTGGAGTTTCCTTTCCCCATTGTGTCATTGTAATAACTTTGAAATTATTTTTGTGTTTTGAGGTTTTTTTTTTTTTTTTTTTTTTTTTTTTTTTTTTTTTTTTTTTTTTTTTTTTTTTTTGATTGGTTAGTTGGTTGGTTGGTTGATTTTCTAGTCCTTCTCAGTCTGGCAATTTTTTAATAGCTTTCTTGGACTGAGCAAACTTCACTGTATTCCCCTCTGTGTTTGTAGGAAAGTTTCTTTTCTGATACCTCTGAGGTTTGTCTTTGGTCCTTTCTTATTGCAGACAGGATCCTGATCCTTTCAGGTCTTCAAAACTGCTTCTTTCATTTCCAGTTTTCTCTATCTGGCATTTCAGACACTCTTCCCCAAAAACACAGGTGCATGAATATCAGTCTGAACATGCTCAGTTATTTAAAAGGAAAAGAAAATCTCCTCTTTCCTTTGATATTTATCACTCAGACAGAATAGACCATCAAGGACAAGATAAATAGGACACTTTTATTCAAACTGCCCACTTCACAGTGTTCTGTTTTGCAATTCTGCATGAACAAAATGCAATATTTATACTGTATAGTGGAAGCATACAAATTAAATGATTCTTTCATCCTTCTTGAAATGTCTTGAATAAAAATCTGATTTCAGCATGACTGACCTTAATTTGAGAAAATTAGAGAAAGGTGAATAACACAAATGAAAATTTGCTAAATAGAAAGAAAAACAAGTCATCACTGTTTTTAATAAACCCACAAGGTATCCATAGTAGATCTGCAAGAACTGTGGAAGTATTTAATTAAAATCATTCATTATGAATTTTTTAACTCTTTTAAAATAAGGCTATTTACTTTAGCTTCTAGCTATATTACAATCAGTGGCAGTTTATTATCATCATTAAACGTATCTTTGTCAAACTCTAAGAATATATGCATGTGCAAAGTCATGAATATACAATTCACAGTTAGGAGTTAACTGGCTAGTACTCTTAGGCTTAATATCATGCCTATTTATTAATCAGCATTTCAGTGGAATTCAGCATGTCAGAAGGTCACGTTTACTCATAAAATGAGCACATCTACTATGACATAAAGATTCTAACGTCCAGCATTTCTTGGCAATTTATAACTCCTCAGTCTTCAGGTGGATTCTGAAGACTTTTCATATTTGCCCATTATTTCTGGTGTTAAAACATTAAAGTCATAAAACTACCTGCTTTGGAGGTCTCAGGCCACCAGCACCCCGGTTCCTGGAGGGGACCTTGTTGAGTTGTGCACCTCAGTCAGGCTGACAATACTCCTCAGAGTTCTCTGTAGGAGCCTTTGGGACATAGTTCTGCCTCTGATTCATTTTTCCCTGACTCTCTGCTCCTGATAAAGGCATGCCCTTTCTTTGCCACTGACCTCTTCTTCACTCTACTATTCATAGGTTTCTTTAAGCACCTGAGTGCAGGAGGGATATGCTCCTGACCTAGACTCCAGTAGGTAATACAAGGTGACTCCCTACTGCTTAGTCTCACTTTCATTAGGAAAAATATGAGACTTACCTGAAGCACCACAAGCAAATAGGTTTTAATAGCTCTAGCATCCATCACATCCAATATCAACTCTTATTTTCAGATGAAGGCATTAAGCTGCACTGAACTGTGGCACAATTACTCTCTGATGAAAGCTAATTTGCTTTGCATTCTTATAACAATTTATTTATAGAGAGTTTGTTCTGCAGTGGAGATAAGTGTAAAGGACACAAACCCTTCAGAGTTTCCTCTATAAAAAGCTCTAAACACAGACACAAAAAGACATATGTCTGCCCCTTATAAGTTCAACCTCCATATAATTACAAAAATAAAAATGTGTTAGTTAAGGTTAGTTAAAAATGTGACACAAGGACAGCTTAAAACAATTTATTTGGGGCTGATCTAACTTGTTAGTTTAGGGGAATGTCCTATTTAAGATATGTAAATACTTCTAATAAAAGAAAAATCAATTATATATATCTGCACCCAGTTTAAAATTCTACAATCTGAGTTAATGAGATTTCTAGAGCCTTGTCTTCTAGAAAGCATTCTGCAGAGAAGACCTGTAGAAGGAGAAGATCTGCAGAAGACCTAGGAGTCTTAGTGGACGAGTTGATTGTGAGTCAGCGATGTTTTCTTGTGGTCAAGGAGGCCAATTGTATCCTGGGATACTCTAGGAAGAACATAGCCAGCTAGTCAAGCAAAGTGATCCTTTCTCTCTACTCAGTCCTGGTAAGGCCCCATCTGGAGTGCTGGGTCCAGTTCTGGGTTCCCCAGAGAGAAGTGAAGCTGCTGGAGCAAATCTGGAGAAAGGCTACTAAGATGATTGGGGGATTGAAGCCTCTCTCCTATAAGGAGAGGCTTGAAGTGCTTTTTTTTTTTTTTTTTTTTTTTTTTTTTTTTTTTTTTTTTTTTTTTTTTTTTTTTTTTTCAGGTTGGAGAAGAGAAGGCTGAAAGGGTATTATCAATGCATGAAAGGGAGGGTGTAAAGGAGCAAAGAGGAGGGAGGATGGGGCCAGACTATTCTCAGAAGAGTCTAGTAACAGGATAAGAGAGAACAGACACAAAGTAACACACAAGAAGGTTTGTCTGAACATGAGGAGAAAATTCTTTCCTGGGAAGGTGATGGAGCACTGGAACAGATTGCTCAAAGAAATTACAGAGCCTCCATCCTTGGAGTTATTCACTAGATATTTGGACTTAATCCTGGACAACATGCTTTAGGTGACTGTGTTCACAGGGATTAAACTAGATGATCTACAAAGCTCCATTATTCAATCATTCTGTGAATTAGAAGACTTTTTCTATAATTGTTAGTATTTTTGATTATTTTTCTTATACCTTTGTTAATCTCATGGACGTAGTTCTGGAGATCAGAAAGCTTGAAGTAACTCATTACTACTCAGCTCTATTCCTCAAGTAGTCTCTTGAATTTCTCCCTTTGTCCATGAATAATAAAAATAAATATTGATTAAAGAATTACAGAAAAGTGACTATGGAAAAAATACATATATTTATATATATTCAGTTTAACGGACCTCTCTATATAGCTACTTTCTCTCACCAAAGTCAATTAAATACATTTCTCATGCTATTTGTTTCAAAATTAAGTGCTAAAGTGGAAGACTCATGTTGTCCCTAAATGTGGTTAATATCTTACTAAGAGCACTGTTGATATTTTTAATAAACAGGAATGGCACTGTATTAATTAATCTCATGTTCTAAATTTCATATTTTTGAGAATGTATTTTGTGGTGGGGATATTATTAAGGAGCTCACTTATTCCATGATCATGGAAGTAATTCAGACAGCCTTTTGGCTGAACAATCTGTGGTTTTCAGAGACTGGGCTGTGAAAAGATGTTCCCAGCCACTAGCACTTACTTCTTATGCCTTTCTTGATCCTCCTCATTACTAGATTCATGTCCCTTCCAAGAAAATGCCTCAGGTCCCAATTAACTATTTTGCTTTGGGCCTTGTTCACTGACCCAAACTTATTTAGTACTGGTGATACAGTTACCCTGTGAACTTCTGCTGTATTGATCACCCTTTACATTTAGCCTTTACTAGGTATATTGGTAGTTGTATGATTCCAGCCCTCCCTTCCACTAACTTTTGTGTGCCGCAAAGTTACTGTTGGTTACTAGCCCAAATGTACTTACAGGTATTTTATAAGAATTAAAGATATAGTTGTGCAGTATTTTAAACTTCTCATGTTAAATATGATTTGTTATGTGTGTTCTTGATGTTTTTAATGAGAATGCTTTGGAAATGGAAGAAGCTTCTGAATATTATGGGTGCATTCTTAGACAATTATGTAGTATTAGAATAAATTAGAACTATATTTTTCTTCCATTTTATATGTTCATAAAATGTACTCATTAAAAAAAGTCATGAATCATTAGAAGTTATATTGTCAGTTGCTATAAAATTTATTTCCAAACATTCATCCAAAAATATGCCAGAGTACTGTAAACAACATATTAATTAAAAATAATAAGCTGATGAATAGTCCCTGGAAATTGATTTTTGCTATCTCTGACTCAGTGCCAAAATTATGCATGAACATCTGTAGTTCATGTAGTTTAGGACACTTTAATAGTTTTTTTTTTTTTTCAGTTAAAACTAAATAAAATCTTAAGATCACACTTTAATATTTTTTGAAACACAAGACACTTATTCTTGCATGGTGTTTCCGATCCTCTTTCTTTTCTAAAGCAAATCACTCCTATCTAAGCAAAAAATCATAAAGGTAATGTGTGACTACAGTGCTGTAAAGTACTCGACACTTTAACTGATTCAGCTCAAAAAAGCAGACTTGAAATATATATACGCATATAAAATATATATAAAAATGAATTATACTTTGTATGAGGAGGCTTATCGCAAACATTTGGATCTTCAGAACTGACTGAGTAAGCATAAGTTGACATAAGCCAAGCATATGTCAACTCTAATACCTTGTAGATACTGTTTATATTGCTGTTGTGATGTTGCTGCTTAGTCTAGGTCACCTTTCTGTATCAGCTTTTTTAAAATGTGCCCTTAAGTTGACAAAGACCTTGCAGATGAATATCTACCTTACAAACCTTCTTGCAAGGGTACATTAACTGCAAAGGCTTAATGCTTAGGTGATTTCACTGTTTTCTTGATAAGCTGGAGAGATACCGAATGACACTGCATTTAGAAAGAAGTCTAGTTGACAAATAAGCTGAGCAGGATTTGTGTACTGAAGGTGCAAATATAGTGTTTTAAAAAAAATGTTGCTTAGATTAGTTCTTATTTAGTCATCAAAATGTTTACTTCACAGACAATTCTATGTGTTGCAAAGTACAGTCTGAAAGATATTCAGCTTAGTAGCAATGACTTGTCTTTAATGTACAGCCCAAAACTCCAGAGATCACATGAATAGAGGCAGTTTTATGAGTCATTTTATACAGGCATTTCACTCCCCCTTCTCTGATTCAAAGGTCTAGAGCACAGCAACACAGGAAGAGGGTAAGATTCTGTCTGTTTTGTTCTTTGGTTCACTCTGCTCCACAACTTAATTCGGTCTGTCAGAAGCTCAGTTATCACTAATGGATCAGTGTAAGTTAGGGGAACGCTTCTGAGATTCCTAGTTTGGACTAGATGATCTCCAAAGGTACCTTCTTATTTCAACAATTCTTTGTTTTTTTTATTAAATACTACTGACTTGCATATCCCCAAATTGATAGATACTAGTAATAGTGGTAATCATCATACCTTTCAGTAATATTTGATGGAAAGATTGCTTTTCTTTAAAGAGGAGCTATGAAATAATATATTCCAGAATATATTTTTAAGCTAAGTGGAATATATTTTTAAGCTAAGAACAGGAAGAATAAACTATTCTTGACTGACAGTTAATAGACTACCTCAGTGAAATACAGTGGATATCAACATTGGACATAAACTTTGTTTATGAATTTTGCTGGATATGAGGCAGCATTACAGAGAAGAGAATATTAGTTATTAGATCTGCTCAGCAATTTCTATGAGTCAAATTACCCCTTCCTATGCTCACAAATACACCATTAAGGGCAATTTTGACTCAAGTTCTACAAAGTTCCAAATTTCTATTAATCTTATGTATATAATATGTATTTATTTTTAAAACTTAACTGCACTTTGAACTTTGGGGGCATATTGTGGCTAGTAAAACTTCTATATTTTCAAATATCACTTCCAGACAATCTCAGGGCTTTTCTCATGGAAAATCTCTTGAAGGAGCTGAAATATCAATCTGACTTGCTTTTCTGTTAAAAGAAATTTTTCTTTACAAATGATCTGAATAATTGATGCCAGCAATGACTTCTAAGTGCTTGTTCCCAACCAAATGAAGATAGTAGGTTACTATTTAATATTTATAACCCTAGGAAAATGGTCTTTCTTAAGAGAAATTGAAAAAAGAATATGAAAAGGCACTCAGAAATTAAATACAATTATCTAGGAAAACACCAAATATCAGTAATATAGAATATAATAGATAAGCATTGAAGTAACAAAGGGAGTAACAGTGGTTGATGTTTACAAGAATTGGTGCCACAGCAGAACTGTGAAATTAGCGTTCTAACCAGTGGATTCCTATATTCCTTAAGGAATATGTTCAAGAGGGTATAAAGCTGTAGCAGTGAATTTGTTAAAATAAAAACTTACAATAGTAAAATTGGCAGATTATTAGATACCTATACAAACCTACCTTGAAAATTCTTCTTTGCATAGCATGACGTTCAATCAAGAGGTGAAATTAAAAAAGCAAAAACATATTTTTTGACTGCTGTTAGTAAAAGTATCTACCTGGAAGCACATTGTCAAACATCACTTCTGCAAAAGAACAAACCAGCCCTGGAAAAGCAAATGTTAACTCAAGGTCTGGTAGAGTGTACTCTAAAAGATAGAATGGATATTGGTACTGGCATTTCCATCTTCTTCTAATGTTTTTGTCCTGTAAGTTTTCCAGTTATATTTTATGCTGAACCTCAGTTCAAGGTTGGTCTGAGTTTTTTGGAGATTTTCATGTGCAGCTATTCAATTGATTCCACAATGTCATGAAGGAAACTCTCATTATTCTTCCAGTGTTTTCAAAATAGCTTTATTATCTTTCATATTAAAAGGTGCAAGCTCCAAAAGTGTGATATTTAGCTGATAGTTTGCCAATGTATCAAGGAAATATATTTATCATTTTTTAACAGAGAACAAGTCCTCTATTTAAGTAAACTTCAAGTTTATAATACATATTTATTTACCAGAGATTAATTAGAGAAACAAATTAGCCAAAATGTATTCGTACTGTTCATATTGCAGCCTAAATCAGACAGAGTGAGCAGGATTTTTTTCCTCGAAATTGTTACTTCACGGTTAAGATATAAATGATTTCTAGAATATCCAAGCAACTGGGAATTTCCTCATTCTTTCCTTGCAGACTAAATTCTCTTAAAGTAGTAACTGTACACTACCTTTTTCCCCTTCCCTCGCCACTGTGTAGTTCCTTGGGTGTTTGTTCCTAATGCCAACTGTCTGAAGGAAACATGAGGAACACTGGGAATTGAAGTGAAAGTTTATCCACTGTACATTATCGTGTTGTGAAATGCATGTGATCATTGGTATGAACACCTAGGAAAAATTTTAACTGAATAAAAAGATCAGATGATGTGCAGTCAGGCATTATGAAATAATATATCATTTACACTGAATCACATGTATATGTCCAAGAGCAGGTTCCTTGCTATTATGGCTACTTTATAGATGGGAAAAGACTGAGATAAATTGAGAATGATGTATTTAAATCACCCTCACATTTTTCCCCTCTCCTATTACGAATGTATCTCATTCAGAGCCAAAAAAAAATGGTGGTTGACCACAACCTTTGTCATAAGTTTTCTTTAACTGAAAAATAGGGGGGGGGGGGGAATGAATCAAAAAATCAAAACCCACTGACAAATATACAAATTATGATACTACTACTCATCTGACACTGCTGCAATATGATAGTCCAGATGTTCATTATCCCCAAAAGCTAAAAATATATTCCTTATTAACGTTGTTGCTCCTTGCATCACATAACACTATTTTCCCTTGTAATAAATTGATCTGAAAAGATATACAATCATACTGCATCAAGAAATTGCTTGCAAACCTCATATATAAGTTGTCAGTTCAGAGTATTAAAATAGATGAATGTAATTGTTAGTAATGTAATTTTAATTTTAAAAGTCCATTTGCACTAAGTATATCTTTATTACTTCACAATCTTAAAATTAAAATGTATTTTATGTTATCTCTTACTAATTTGCATCGAATATTAGATAACATGCTATGCATAGTTAATATAGATGAACATAATTAACCTCTATATGCTCAATGTCTTCTTCAGCATTCTAATATAAACACATTCACAATATATAATTATATGTAATTATAAAATAATTAACTATCCATATTTATTATGTATTGACTGTAAGAGCAGCTTATATGGTCTATCAACAACTACAAAATACAGCTATTACTACAGACTCCTCATGCTTGGTACTTTATGAAATAGTAATTGTTAATGGAGATTATTTTTATTTATTAATAGACTAAACAGCTGATTTTCTATTAAGTTAATCTGGAATATATGAAAAAGAAAATTTGTTATCCTAAAATCAAATGAGGGTCCTTTAGAAGTTTGCAAGCAATAGCAAGGAATCTAGCAGAAGTATACAGAACATTAGTTTTTGATAATGTGGTAAAGAATAAAACAAAATGCAATAGTGCATAGTTATCCTATAAAAATATATTTTTGAAAAAGACATTTCTCAGAAAGAAATATTATGCAGTATATTTTTCTAGAATTTTAATATGTCCTACAAACATAGTACATTCTCGAGGTTTTTTTAAATTCTCAAATAAGAGTTGATGAGATTTCATTAAAAATGACTAACTCACTTGGAATTTATATATTTATATATATACATCTAGTAAGGATGTACTTTCTCGAGAGGTCAAAAAATTATTTCACAGCAAACTTTTCATCGAAAACAAACAAAAAAATTGTCAAGAATGTTCATCAAGCTTAAAACAAGAAATTAACAACATATTATAGATTATAGAGGATTGGCATAATCTATATTTGTTGTTTGAAGGAGCCAAACCTATAGCCACATACATTTCTTAGCTGCCAGCTCTGGTTGTTATAGTGTCTGTCTTCTGGAGTGTGGTGGTTGGCGCTTGTGGATTCAGCTCCTTGATAAGACCTGTTTGGCTTCACTGCTCACTGCAGACCATGCTGTGAGTCCACAGTGTCTGCTTTTGCTTTTGACCTCCTGTTCCACATCAGTTACAAATAATGATTTTTTTCTTCTTTCAATACACATTAAGTGTGGCTAAAAAGTGAAGTGTTCAAGTTTGCAAAACTGAAATTCTGCTACAGGTTTAGAGTATAATTAAAAGTATAATTAAAACAAACATAAAAACAAAAAAGATCATTTATTTTATCAAGAAAGGACAAACTTTTTTATTAATATTTTATAATTTTCCTCTATGGGAGAGTATTTGGGAAAGGGAAGGATAATTGCCAAAGCCAGGGATGCAATTTGAAGAACCCAACTGACCCAGCTGAGTGTTGCTGTGGTCATGTAGGGCATACAACTCTGCTCCTTTAGAAAGAGGACACCCTCCTCTTGGTGGTGGGTACATTGCCTCCTTCTGCTTGATGGTGATAGGAATTACTGAGGAAAAGCTACAAAGATATTTGGGAAGTCATGCTGATAGTATCAGTGGGAGAAGAAGCAAACCTAATATACAGGACTATTACATACTAAATATAAATTCACAATATAAATATAATTTTAATAGCCTATTTATGTGTTTGTATCTAACAAAAATAGATGTAACACAGAGTTGCGTAACAATAACTAAACAAGAATCACCGATTCTGCATGTTTCTCCAGAAGCTTCAGAAAGCCTTATGTAAAGGATGCACAACAGTATCTAGATTTTCCTGAGCTTGGAAAAAGTGACTGCTAGATCCAGGGACATGTGGAAGTGACTGCATCCTCAGATAAAAATCCAGTCAACAGTAATCAATCCTTTCAATTGTGTAATAAAGTGTTGAGAAAATGAAGCTTTGCCACTGGAATGTGACATTATTTTCCTTTAAATAATGAAGCAGCTATGCAAACCAATCTCAAATCACTGTGAGTAAGGACAATCCATTATCTATCATTATGTTAAATTTGTGCATTTTACTGAAATACCTGAAACACTGGTCAACTCTATACATAAACTATAGCAATTTCAATATTACAATGGATCGATTTTGGCAGTAAGGAAGTGGTTTCACAGAATCACAGAATATTAAGGTTGGAAGGGACCTCTAGAGATCATCTAGTCCAACCTTCCTGCTCAAGCA
>VZSG01001953.1:0-10056 GCA_013398315.1 Nothoprocta pentlandii
GTCAGGATCTGTGCAGGGGGTGCAGGGTCCATGCAGGGGGTCAGGATCCGTGCAGGGGGTGCAGGGTCCGCACAGAGGGTGCTGGGGCCATGCACACTGTATAGGCACCACGTGAAGGTTACAGAGTCTGCATGGGGGGCAGCATCCACGTAGGGGGTGCAGGGCCGTGCAAGGGGTGCAGGGCCCATGCAGGGAGAGCTGGGCTCATGCAGGGGATGAGGATGAGGGTGCTGGGGCCATGCACAGGGCAGAGGGGCCCTGCAGCCTTTACGGGGGGGATCCCTGGGGCCTGGGGTCCCACACGGGGTCAGGCCGGGGGCGCTGCCCCCCCGCCCCGGCACCCCCCACTTACATGCGGGCCTCCCTCTCGCTGCGGCAGGCCACGTAGCGCTGCACCTGCGCCTGGTTCACGCCGTACATGGAGAGCCAGAGCAGCGTGCCGCCCAGCACGAACGTCCAGAGCGTGTAGCGGCTCCGCGGGTCGGGGTCGAAGCTGCATGGGCGCAGGCTGAGCCCCGGTGTCCCCGCCAGCACAGACCCCCCAGGACCCCACTCACTCGAGCAAGTTGAGGCGGGAGCCGTTAGCGGCCGCGGCCAGGACGCTGGCGGGGCCCCCGGCCAGCAGCACCCCCCGCGTGATGATGGCCACGAAGCCCGCGAGCATCACCAAGACCTGGAAGACGTCGGTCCAGACGACGGCCTTCATCCCGCCCTGCGGCAGAGCGTCCCGCCGTGAGCACGGGCCGGCTCCGCGCGTGCCCGTGCTGCCCGTCCCGGCTCACCAGGGTGGTGTAGAAGGTGCAGACGGCGCCCGTGGAGAGCAGCGAGGCCCAGATGTCCAGGCCGGTCACTGCGGGAGAGCGTGAGGCGTGAGCCGCGCGCGGGCGACGCTGGGCACAGGAGCGCGCGGGGAGCGCGCGGGCGCCCGTACCCTGGTTGAGGATGAGCGCGGGGGCGTAGATGACGATGCCGGTGTAGAGCATCTGCGGGCGCGCGAGGCTCAGGGCCGGGCTGCTGCACAGCGCTCCGGGCACGCACCGCGAGCGGGCGCGCGCTGCAGCGCGCGGCTCCTTGCGAAGAGCCGCCCCGCGGCCTGTGTGCGCAGCAAGCGAGCCCCAGGGCCAAGCGAGCACCCGGCCCGAGGAGCGGAGCGAGCCCAGCCAGGACCCCCCCGGCCACGGCGGCCACCCCCTCTACGCACCGTGGCCACCACGTACTGCGCGGTGCCGCAGAGCCGCACGCTCCGGCTGAAGCGCCGCTCCAGGTACTGGGCGCAGGAGGAGAAGGGTCTCATGTTTGTAGGGGAGGGGGACACCAGGGCCCCCCCGCCCCTGCACCCACCTCATAGGTGCTGGTGAGCCCCAGGCGGTGGAAGACGGGCAGGAAGAGCAGCGCGGTGAGCAGGGTGCTGAGCAGCTGGCCCAGGCACATGCAGAGGAACTTGGCGCCGTAGCGGTGCGCCTCGGCCGGCACCCCCAGCACCTGCACGGCCGACATGAAGCTGGCGGCGAGCGAGAGCCCCACGGGCACCGCCGCCATGCGCCGGCCCCCCATGAAGAAATCCTCCGAGGTCTTCTGGCCGCCGCGCGACAGCGCGTGGAAGAGCCCGATGCCCGTGGACACGAGCAGCATGAGCGCGAAGACGGCGTAGTCGGCGAGGCCGAAGGTGCGCGCCGCCGGGCTCCCCGCCGCGGCCAGCGTGGCGGCGCAGACCCCGCGGGTGCCGCGGACGGAGGGACGGCCGGAGGGACGGCGCCGCCGGACACTCGGCGGCGGCGAGACTGGGACAGCGGCCGAGCGAGCGCGGTTATCAGGTGACCTTGCGCGAGCATCGCAGCCGCCCCGCACCGCGGGGGCCGCGCGCGGCCCGGCCCAGCCCCGCGCGCAGAGGGGCCCCCATCCCGCCCGGCTCAAGCACGCGTGCAAAGCGCGGGGACGGGGACAGCCGGCTGCCGGGCGGGGGGAAAAACCGGCCGAGCAAAACCCGGCTTTAGGCAGGGATGAAGCAAAACAAGCCCCAGTTGTGCCGGAGGGAGCGCGTTCCGGAGGCAGCGCCCCGGGGCGGCGGCAGGGCCAGCGTGGAGGGGAGCAGGGCTGGGATGGAGGCGGCCGGGGCCCTGGCGCAGCGGGAGCCGCTCGGGGACGCAGGGCAGGAGCCGCTCCAGGTGCCGGAGATGGTTTAGGACACCGGGAAGGGTGTCATGTGCTGGGGGGGATGTGTCCGGCTGGGCATCCCAAGGGACTCCGGTGCTGGCCGAATCCTGCCCTGTCCAAGGCCCGCTCAGCTCCTGACCTCCTTCTCTGATCCCTGCACACACGGGAAGACCCTGGGCAGCTCTGGACGGACCCATCCCTCCTCCCGGGGCCGCTGTGGGATGGAGGGAGCCCATCGGGGCCCCCGCCAGAGCGCGGCCCTGCTTCCCCTGCCCGGCGCCGCCTCCAAGACGCGGCAGAGCAGAGCAGCAGAGCGGGCAGGGCGGGCAGAGCGGGCACGGCGGCCTGGCGCCGCACGTGCCGCCCGCCCATGGGCCTCACCCCGTCCCTGCCCCTGTCCCCAGCCCCTTCCTGCTGCGGGGACCCAAGTGCCTTCTCCTCCAGGCAGGGGCTGAGCAGGGGCCACCCTGGCACTTCCTGCGGGAAAAGGAGGGGTGGCACAAGGAGGCAGTGCTGGCCCCGGGCACCCCACGCCCCCCTGTCCCCCAACTCGGTCCCTTATCGCCCTCAGCGGCCCCTCTGCGCCCCGGGGCCCTGTCACCCCCCTCCCTTGCCAGGAAGTTCCCCGGCGCTCGGCGATGCCGCGGGCAGGAAGGAAGTCGCCCAAGGGGTTTTTTTTGCTCTCTTCATCTCCCTCCTACGCAGCCTGAGTGCCCCAGCCCCACCGGAGCCACCGCCAGGGCCGAGCCGCGGGTGCCAGCGAGGCCGCGGGGACGCAGCAGGTACAGGGGACACAGCGGCGATGGCGAGGGCTGGGCACAGCGGGACGGTGCCCGGGGCGGTGGGCCGTGCGCCCCGGGTTCCCCTTCTGCAGCGCATGCGCTGGGCAGCCCCAGCTCCCAGGATGCTCCCAGCTTTGCTGCCGCCTTCCCACCCCGTGGCACGGGACATCTCGCGGGAAGGGTGCATGGGCAAGGCGAGCGCCGCGGCTCCCACCCCAGCTCCAGCTTCTGTCCCGGCTCCCGCTCCGGCTCCGGCCAGGCTGCAGCCTGGGGCGGCTCTGGGTCCCACGCAGGTCACTGCGCTCTGAGTGGGGGGGTCTCTTCCTGGCGGCACAGCCGGGACCCTCCCTGCGAGCCGAGGGGCCAGACGGAAGCGCTGAGCACTCCTGCCGTCGTGACAGCGCCGGCCATGGTGCCGCCTGGCGAGGAGACGCCGCTGATCGGGGAGCGCTCGTGCAGCCTCTCGTCCACGGAGACGGGCACGCTGCAGGTCTTCCTGTACCACCGGGCGCCCCACGGCGGCCCCGACGCCGCCGGCCCCGACGGCGCCGGCGTCCTCACCTTCACCTTCGGCGAGTACACGGCCGAGGAGCTCTGCGTCCGCGCGGCGCAGGCCTGCGGTGAGCGCCGTGCCCTGCCCTGCGCCCGCTGCCCGTGGCCAGTGCCACCCCCGGCCACGGGGGCGCTGAGGGGGACGGACACGTCCCCCCGCCGTGCGTCCCTCCCCGGTGCCGCGGTGGCACGTCCCTCGCTGTGTCCCCAGGTGTGCTGCCCGTCTGTCACTCCCTCTTCGCCCTGGCCACCGAGGATCTCACATGCTGGTTCCCCCCCAACCACGTCTTTACCGTGGACGACTCGCACAGCCAGGTCGTGGTCTATCGGATCAGGTACCGCTGCGGGGCTGCCCGGGGACTCTCTGATGGCTGGTAAGGGCTGTGCACGCCCCAGCTCCCTGGGGTAGAGCGGAGCCTTGTCTGTCCTCCCTGGCAGGTTCTTCTTCCCCAACTGGTGTGGGCTGGGACAGTCGCACCGGTTCCAGCTGATGAACGACCGGGCCAGCGCCGTCCTGGACTACCCCGTCATTGATTACCTCTTTGCCCAGGTGAGCCCGGCGGGGCTGGTGTCACGGGATGCCCAGGTCTGATGGGTAAAGGCTCCTGTGGCTTCTCGGGTGTGTCGGATGCATTAACCTCAGCGCGACACCACCCTGTACTGCTCTCCTTGCTGGCCCCTGCACCCCTGGGGCTGTGGTGTCCACAGGACGGTGGCTCAGCTGCCCGTGGGTTTGGGAGCTGCTGGACCCAGGGATGGTGCCGTCTTTGCTCTTACCTGGTCACCAGCAGGAAAACAGGGAGGATGTGACTCACTTGGGTGCCAGGGAGCTGGGGCCAGGGCCTGGCAGGGACAGCCTTGGCATTGGCAGCCCCAGGGCCACAGTGGCTGCAGGCTCAGCAGGATCCATCCTGGATACTCCCATTAGCCACAGCCTAGTGTGTGCACCAAGTGTCATGGGTGCTTCTGCATGGCATGCACTGAGGGTTGCATATGCTCCTGAATGCACTAAGGGATGCACTTACCTGTGCATGCACTAAAGGTTGCATGTGCTTATGCATGCAGCAAAGGTCATGGGTACTCCTACATGCACCGAGGGTCACGCATGCTTCTACGTGCAGCATGGTGCGCTTTCCTACATGGAAAGGATTGCACTTTCCCATGCATGCACTGAAGGCTGCACATGCTCATGCATGCACTAAAGGTTGCATATGCTCAGGGAGGGACAAGCAGGGACCGGGGAGCCTAAGGGGGTCCCGGCTGAGCTGCCCGATCCCCAGTCCCGCAGCGACTTCGTGGGCGGGCGCGCGGAGGTGGCGCTGAGCCTGCAGACGCAGGAGGAGTGCCTGAGCCTGGCGCTGCTCGACATGCTGCGCATCGCCAAGGAGAAGCAGCAGAGCCCGCAGGAGACCTTCAGCTGCGTCAGGTATGGGAGGGCTGCACGGGGGTCCCGCTGCAGCCCCCTGCCCGCTCACACCCCCGCCGCCCGCCAGCTACAAGTCGTGCCTGCCCGAGCAGCTGCGCTGCCAGATCCAGCAGCACAGCTTCCTGACGCGCAAGCGCATCCGCCGCCACTTCGGCAAGTCCCTGCGCAGGATCGGCGGCTGCCGCCCGGACGGCCGCTTCCTCAAGCTCAAGTACCTGCTGGACCTGGAGCGGCTGCAGGCGCGCTGGGCGGAGGAGAGCTTCCGCGCGCGCGCGCCCGCCGCCACCGTCACCGTGCACGTGGCCGGCGGCAGCGGCGTCTCCTGGAGCTGCGGCGGGGCCGAGGTGCGAGGGGCGGCAAGGGACTTTTTGGGGGTGGTTTTGGGGCACGTGGGATGACACAGACGCCGGCGCCGTGCCCTGCCCAGAGCCGCCAGCACTTCTGCGACTTCCCCGACATCGCCGACATCAGCATCAAGCAGGCGAGCCGGGACGGCAGCCCCGCCGAGAGCCGCGTCGTCACCCTCACCAAGACGGACAACCGGGTGCTGGTGAGTGCACGGGTGGGGGGGTCCTGGGGGGCCGGCACCGCTCAGCCCGTGCCCGCCGCAGGAGGTGGAGTTCCCGTCGCTGCGGGAAGCCCTGTCCTTCGTGGCCCTCGTGGACGGCTACTACCGCCTGACCGCGGATGCCCAGCACTACTTCTGCAAGGAGGTGGCTCCCCCCCGGCTCCTGGAGGACCTGGAGAGCGGCTGCCACGGGCCCATCAGGTGGGTGCCGGCACCCGCTTTGCTGCGGGGCTCTGCTGGGCAGGGCGCCGCGGAGGGGCCCGCGGGTCTCTCCACGGCGCCGACGCCGTCCCCGCCGCCCGCAGCTCCGAGTTTGCCGTGAGCAAGCTGAAGGCGGCGGGGAGCCGCGCGGGGCTCTACCTGCTGCGCCGCAGCCCGCAGGACTTCGACAGCTACCTGCTCACCGTGTGCGCCGAGGTGAGCGCGTGGGGCTGGTGCCGCCGCGCTCGGCCCGCCCGGCGCCGGGGGCAGCCCCAGGGCTGGCCCCATGCTCACGCCGCGCCCGGCCCCGCAGACCCGCTCCGGCCCGGACTACAAGCGCTGCCTGATCCGGCGGGACGAGGACGGCTGCTTCGTGCTCGCCGGGGTGCCGCGGCGCTTCTGCAGCCTGCGCGAGCTGCTGGGCACCTACGGGCGCTGCGGGCTGCAGGCCGAGGGCGCCCGCCTGCGCCTCGCCGCCTGCTGCCCGCCCCAGCCCAAAGGTGGCACCGCCGGACGGGCGGGAGGGCTGGGTGACGACGCGCTGGGCTCGGTGACGCCAGCAGGCGGCCCGTGTGACGTCACAGCGCGCTGTGCGGCGCCACAGCAGGCTGGGTGACGTCACAGAGCATCCTGTGTGACGTCACTGTGGGCTGTGTGATGTCACAGCGGGCTGTGTGATGTCACAGTAGACTGTGTGACATCACAGAGCAGCCCGTGTGACATCACAGTGGGCTGTGTGACATCACAGAGCAGCCTGTTTGACATGACGTTGGGCTGTGTGATGTCACAGTGGGCCGTGTGACGTCACAGACAGGCCACGTGGCACCACAGTGGGCTGTGTGATGTCACAGAGCAGCCCGTGTGACGTCACGGCGGGCCGTGTGACGTCACGGTGGGCTGTGTGACGTCACGCTGCTGCTCTCCCGCCCCAGAGCGCTCCAACCTGCTCATCGTGCGCAGCGGCTGCCCCCGGCTGCCCGGCTCGCCCCCGGCCCCCCGCCGCGGCCTGCCCCACATGACGTTCCACAAGATCAGCCCCGAGAGCCTCGTGCGGGTAGGGGGAGGACCGGGGCGCCGGCGGGACGGGCACCGCGGGCACGGAGCCCGTCCCCAGCGTCGCCGCTGCCGTGGCAGGGCGAGAGCCTGGGCCAGGGCTCCTTCACCCACATCTACAAGGGCGTCAAGCGGGACCAGAAGGAGGACGAGTACTACCAGACCGAGGTGGTGCTCAAGGTCATGGACAGCAGCCACCACAACTGCTCCGAGGTGAGGCCGCCCTCGCGCCGCGCAGTGTCCCCACCGTGTCCCCACCGTGTCCCGCTCCGGGGTCCCCTGCGCCCCCCTCTCTGCCTGATGCAGCCTTCCCACCTCCCAGTCCTTCCTGGAGGCCGCCAGCATCATGAGCCAGCTCTCGCACAAGCACCTCGTGCTGCTGCACGGCGTCAGCCTGGGGAAGGACAGTGAGTGGCGTCGCCGGCACCGCGAGGCCACCGCGCGCTCCCTGCGCGCCAACCACCCCGGCCGCCCGCAGGTATCATGGTGCAGGAGTACGTCCGCTACGGGCCCCTGGACCTCTACCTGAAGAAGAACCAAGGCGACGGCAAGGTGACCACGAGCTGGAAGCTGCAGGTGGCCAAGCAGCTGGCGCACGCCCTCAACTACCTGGTGAGCCACTGTCGGTGTCCCAGTGGTGGCATCCCACTGCCTTGTCCTGCACGTTCCAAGCACACATATCCCATGGCTCCCATGCATCCCTGTCCGATGCCTCCACGTCCCACGGCTCCCATGCATCCATGTCCAATGCCTCCACGTCCTACGGCTCCCATGCATCCCTGTCCGATGCCTCCACGTCCCACGGCTCCCATGCATCCCTGTCCGATGTCTCCTATGCATCCACATCCCATGGTTCCCATGCATCCCTGTCCGATGCCTCCTATGCGTCCACGTCCCATGGCTCCCATGCATCCCTCTCCTTTGGCATCCCAAGCCCTGAGCACGGCATCTCTCTCTCTCTCCCCTCCGCAGGAGGACAAAAAAATCACGCACGGCAACGTCTCTGCTAAGAAGGTGCTGCTGACGCGGGAGGGGGACGCAGCCAGCGGCAGCCCCCCCTTCATCAAGCTCAATGACCCCGGAGTGAGCGTCACCGTCTTGGCCAAGGAGAGTGAGTGCCAGGGTGCCGCGGGCGCCGCGTGCCCGCCGGGCGCTGAGCGGGTTCGTGCCGCTCTCCGCAGTGCTCGTCGAGCGCATCCCCTGGGTGGCTCCCGAGTGCGTCAGCGACCCCCAGAGCCTGGCGCTGCCGGCCGACAAGTGGAGCTTCGGGGCCACCCTCTGGGAGATCTTCAGCGGTGGCAACATGCCCGTGAGCCTGCTGGAGCCGCAGGAGGTGAGGTCAGCAGCCGCGCGTGTCACCGCCACCCCGTCCTGTCACACCGGCCTGGGCGCAGGGGTGGCAGTGCAGCTGGTGCCGCAGCCTGCGGTGCTTGGGTGACGCTCGGGCGCGGCTGGTGCTTGGGGCCGGCTCCCCACGGCGCATCTCGAGCGGTCCCTCCTGCGCCCGCAGAAGCTGCGTTTCTACGAGAGCGGCCACCAGCTGCCCGCGCCCAAGTGGACCGAGCTGGCCACGCTCATCGCGCAGTGCATGGCCTACGAGCCGCGGCACCGGCCCTGCTTCCGCGCCGTCATCCGCGACCTCAACAGCCTCATCACCTCCGGTGAGCCGCGGGCGTGGGGAGCCGGCTCCCAGCCGGCCTCGCCGCCTCACCTCTCGCCTCCCCCAGATTACGAGCTGCTCTCGGACCTGGCCCCGGGCGACGTGACGCTGCGCGACAGCTTCTGGGGGTACGAGCACGTGGCCGTGCACCACGACCCCACGCTCTTCGAGGAGCGGCACCTCAAGTACATCTCTCTGCTGGGCAAGGTGAGGGCTGCGCCCGAGGGGGCTCACAGCACATGGGGGTCCGGGGGCCCGGTGCTGTTGGGAGCTGCTGCCCAGCCCTGCGATTCTGCCTGGCGTCCCCAAGGCTCAGCCAATGTGTCCTGGAGCTGGGCACGGTGGGTGGCAGAGGCACCCCGCGCATGGGGACGCGTCAGGGGTCTCCCTGCAGCCTGCGCCCCCGAGTGCCACCTGGCTCTGCACGGCCAGGGCAACTTCGGGAGCGTGGAGCTGTGCCGCTACGACCCGCTGGGCGACAGCACCGGTGAGCTGGTGGCCGTGAAGAAGCTGCAGCAGGACTCGGCCAAGGAGCTGCGGGACTTCGAGAGGGAGATCCACATCCTGCACTCGCTGCAGCACGACTTCATCGTCAAGTACCGCGGCGTCTGCTACAGCCGCGGTGAGCGCAGGGCTGCACGGCCCCAGTGCTCACACCTGGACTGGGACCCTCCAGAGAGAGCTCGCTCCCACGGCACAGTCGGTTCCGGAGCTGCGAGGCTGCCTCCGGTGCACGGGGACATGGGTGACCCCCGTGCCTGTCCCCAGGGCGCCGTGGCCTGCGGCTCGTCATGGAGTATCTGCCCAATGGGTGCCTGCGGGACTACCTGCAGAAGAACCAGCACCGCCTGGAGCACCGGACCCTGCTGCTCTACGCGTGGCAGATCTGCAAGGTGGGAGCGCAGGGGCACGGGCTGCCCGCGCTGCACTAGCCGCAGAGGCGGCTGCCCGGGGTGCCCGGGCAGCGGGTCACGGTGAGCCCGGTGCCTCCGCACAGGGCATGGAGTACCTGGGGGCGCAGCGCTGCGTGCACCGCGACCTGGCCAACAGGAACATCCTGGTGGAGAGCGAGAGTCACGTGAAGATCGGCGACTTTGGCCTGGCCAAGCTGCTGCCGCAGGACAAGGACTATTACGTGGTGCAGGAGCCCGGCCAGAGCCCCGTCTTCTGGTGAGGGCGAGCGTGGTTCTGGGGACGGCGCGTGGCTTGGCCGGGCTCGGTGCTCAGCGCTCCGCACTGGCAGGTACGCGCCCGAGTCCCTCGCGGACAACGTCTTCTCCCGGGCGTCCGACATCTGGAGCTTTGGGGTCCTCCTCTATGAGCTCTTCACCTACAGCAACAAGAGCAAGAGCCCCTCCGAGGTGAGAGCCACCCCCCAGGGTCCCACTGGTCTTGTCACCATCAGTGCAGGACGCTCCACTCTCCCGGGCCGGGTCCAACCCCTGGGGCCGGTTCTCCTGGCTCTCCTGGCTCCATCCATCCATCACCATTGAGCCAGGGGGACCCAGCAGCCTTAGTTGGAGGGGTGCTGGCCACCCCGGCCCCCCCCCCAGCAGACACGGGTGCCCGCAGGAATTCCTGCGCATGATGGGCACCAACAAGGCGGCGCAGATCGTCTGCACCTTGCTGGAGCTGCTCAAGGAGAACCGGCGGCTGCCGG
>VZSG01001957.1:4833-17087 GCA_013398315.1 Nothoprocta pentlandii
GGGAGGTTGTGGAGTCTCCTTCTCTGGAGACCTTTAAAACCCGCTTGGATGCAGCCCTGTGCCACATGCTCTAGGTGTCCCTGCTTGAGCAGGAAGGTTGGACTACATGATCTCTAGAGGTCCCTTCCAACCTTGAACATTCTGTGATTCCATGATTCTGTTCATTCTTCCATGTCACTTCAACCTTTGAGAGAGTAAACTTGAAAATCATGTTGACAAATATATCTCTGTCTTCTAGACATGGAAGCTTTAATGACTTTCCTTTGCCAGAATGTGGCTTTCCTTCTGTGGCTGTGATTATTCCGCAGATGGTATTTTGGTTAGTGATTGTTGGCAAAAAAGCCTAAATCTTATATCCACAGTTAATCATGCTCCCATAAATCCTGAAATACAAAATGATCTGAGAAATAATTTTCTATCAACTGAACCTGCAAAGGAAGCAAAGCTACTAATTGAAAAGTTAAGTCAAAATATGTAGTAGAGATCCCTATGTTGTTCACAGTACTTTGAAATCTAAGCAAGAAAACAAAAAATCTGTTCTGCTTTTCATGGAAATTAGCTGCTGCCTCAACTGCTATCTCAACTGAGTTCTTTGACACTGTGCACCTTGTAGGCATGTGGTATAAACTGTGCAATGTTAGAACATTCTTCTCGAGATCTAGATGCACAACTGGGCAGCTGTGGTTCTGCCATTGCAAAAATTATGGAATAGACTTCAGAACCGCTCTGGAGAAAGAAGCCATAATTAAGGAAAGTCTAGTTGTTTTCTGCTTACCTTAAAACTTCTTTTAATTCAGATGAGACAAAGAATAAGATATAGATTAAAAGTGCCTATTTGCACTGTCCAAAATGGACAACATTTTAATCACTATTTGTGATAGTAAAGACTGGTAAGAAAGACAACAGAAGAGGTGGATGATTTTCCCCTGGATTTGAGAGCTGAATCATTTGGGAAAGCTGCTGAAACTGCACCATAGAAGGAATGGTGCAAGTGGAAAGAGGCAAAGAACAGTAGTTCCACTTTATTTTCAGGGTTTCAGTTTCTATGACCATGGGACCCTGTTCGAAGACTGACAAAAAATGGGGAAAGATGGGAGCCACCTCAGTAAGCAGGGCACACGTATCTTTGCCAACAAGCTGGCCAGCCTGATCAGGAGGGCTAAGGGGAGAGTTACAGTGTTACAGTGACAGGGCAGTCAGTTTAATGTAGCTTAAATTGGGGTGCATTCAACTGGGGAAGAGAGTACAAGATGTGATTATGGAGGGTCCTCTTGTACTCCCCCCTCTCCCGGGAAACCTGTGGACTCAATTACCTCCCTGAAATGCCTGTACAGCAATGTTCCTTATTATATTTTATGGGTAATAGACTCTTTAAATATCTTGCATAGATTTTGCTGTCTGCACTGAAACCATATTGCAAATACTAACTTTGTTGTGAGATATATGAATGATTAGTTTCTAAGTTTATAGATTCTTAGTGTCGGGATACTTTTTCTTAGTAACTGGTGGGAGACCTGCCAATGTGCTCTAGATAAGTTTTCATGATATTTGTCAGCTTTTTTTTCCCTTTAAAGAAAATCCAGAGATATGTTGCTTGCAACAAATCTCCTTAAGGAGCAACATGTTGCTAAAATGCTTTGACCAGAAACTTGATGATGTGGGAGATCAGCAGCACCACAAGTTCTTTTCAGTGAAACTTGGATCAGTCTAGCAGGGTGCTACATCCTGTTGGCCACTCTTCCAGAGGCTTAGCTATCTTACAACTCTCTGAGCTAAGTTAGAGAGCCTCAAAAGAAAGTTTGTTGCCTGCAGAGTCCCAGGGAACCTTCTCTGAAAGACAACTTACACAACGTCTATAATTCACAGATATATTTGCATATCACAATCTCTAAAATATCTTTTCCAGGTTCAGAGTTATCTATTAGACATTTTGCTGCCTTTCTTCAACATATAGTGGGCTATGGATTTGCCTAAGTGTAAAAATATAGAACAAAAGGTTAGACCACACAGCTGGTTGTGTAAAATAAAGCAACTCAGGTCTAACGTGTTCTCTGACTAAAAATTCAAGAGGGGAGAAACTCCTCTTTTTATTTTCCTTTTGGAAGCTCCATTTCACAGTGAGGCCCAGACTGGGCAAAGAAAAAAGGGAATAGAGACAGTTGAAACAAGAAACAGATGTTGGGAAAAAGTGTTGAAACAATACTCAGTGTCCCTTCAGCTATTTGTTTCAGAACTCTGAATTCTGAAAGAATGCCATAACTAATAACAAAACACGTATCAGGACAGTGATGGAAATTAAACAGCTTTTAATGTAAACATACAGTATTGGAAACAATTTTACATATTTAACTAATAATTTATAAGGCAATTATTTATAGTTTCCATAATTGAATTCTAAACTAACATATTAATGGACTTGGTAATGCAATTTTGCAAGACATTATTTCACAAATTATTTTGCAACTGAAGTGGTGGGATAATACAATTACAGCAGCTTCTCTAGAAAGATCTTTTAAGGCTACTCCAGTTTTGGGTCACAGACATGGTCCAAATGTCAAGGTATTAAACAGTCAACAACCACGAAGACTTTCTGAAATAATAATCCTATTTAATTTCAAAATCTGCAATGTAGATAGACCCAGTGAGGGATTTTTATGAACCGTTTACATTTCTACAGGTCAGCTAACTCCCTAGCGGTCTTTTTCAGTTAGATGAACACAACAACCTCTCCAGTGAGCATTTCAGAGCACTGTATTGCAAGACAGTTCTTCTGTTACACAGTTAGGTCCTGCTGGTATGTGATACATGAGCTCCGGAAAAAGAGAAAGTCTCATGGAAAACTGTTCCCTCATTTTTCTCCCATGCCCTCACAAGCAGTCTATGCCATATTATGCTGCATTCAAAGAATTGCAGGCGGTTGGTTAGAAGGTCTAACAGGTTTTGAGGAGCAACTCCAGTTACATGCTTTCTGAAGGACATGACACCTCGATTCCATATCACTTGCTATTGTACTTTCTAAAGAAGTCATCAGAAACAACTGCAGAAGCATATTTATTATATTGGTAGACCTCTGTATTTGCTTATATATGTAACCACTTCATAGTTTTCATATCTTAAATTTTGCCACCTTTTCTGTATTGGAAAACAGGACTTTTCTAGAAGATCACAGAATCACAGAATCACAGAATATTTAAGATTTTGGACATTTGAGAAATTCTGAAACTGCTAACCAACTTCAGCTTCTGTGATCTGATGTTGCGATTTTGCTTTCAGCTATAACCCATCTTATTCTTAGCCACAAAACATTGGCAACAACCATTTGTAATGACCACTCTCCTATAGAAGGTAACTGCAATAATTATCCCTAGTCTTTACATCTAAACCTGAATAGCAGTGACAGAAAGGAATGCTATGTTCTGTATATTAAAGGGTCAATTTTACATATTTCAGGAAATACCAAAGTTCTAACTCTGATATATTTTTGCTTATAAAACAGATAAATAGCAATTAGCACTACTTTAGCAGTATTCAAAGCTATAACAACTTGATACAAGAAAATCTAGTCATAAAACTGTGAATTACATCCTTAAAGTCAAAAACAGTTGTTAAATTTGTCATGCTAGAGAACATTAACAGATTAATTTTCAAAACAAAGTAAAAATACTCCTCTCTAATTTCTCAATTTCAAATAACAACAAAGATCCTATCATTTAATCCATCTTTTAAACAATTATTAATAGATTTCAAAATAATCAAATATTTTCCAGGTCTCAGATATTTAACATGGTTAAGGGAAAAAAAAATCCAGGGAAATAAAAGCAGCCAATCATACACAAGTGTTAGAATTTTGTTATTTTCAAAGGGGAACCCTTGTACCCTGAGCATCTTTGCATCTTTCCCTCATTGTCAAAATTCCCCTTGAAGATTTAAAGAGAAATAATTCTCTTTAACAGCATGAATTTTCAGAAATATAGTGTGAGCTTTTAGAAAGCTGTCCCTTCTAGCAATGCTGAAAATTCTTAATTTTCTTTCTTATAAACAAAGAAAAAAATGGATTTCAGTATTGAACACAACAAAATATGAGACGTTCTTGTAAGACCCCTAAAAGTCCCTCTAATTCAGCAATTGCTTCCTTCAGAATTGTGCTTCCAGGCTTTAGCAGTAGAAGACAAGTTATTTATTTGTTAGTGGGAAACAACTAGGGCAAAATCTGTAAGTTCAGTTGTAATATGTGATTAGATTTGACTGTTGAGTGATGTCTGAAGGGATTGCTCAGTGATATTAAAAGCTGGAGAATTTCTCCACCTATATACACCTTAATTAGTAGTTGCATAACATTAAGTTGCATTGATCAGCTTTAATTTTTTATTCCTTCTTATAAAGAAGCACATTTACTCAAAGAAGAAGAATATATATAATACTTTCATATAAATGAACTCCGGGGAGCAAGGATCAGATGGCTATTTTCACAGGTTATTATTCCTATCATCTATATTCACTACATACCAGAGATATTGTCTAAAATCTGCTTACCAAGACTTCTCATGAATTTGTATTCATAAAGCAAATAACATATAGTCTTACTTTAAAGTTATTTTAAACTGTTTTCTTTCTGCTGAGTAAAGCAGAAAAATTAATGGGATCAACATATTGTATCACCATAAAAATGCATTTCAACATGCACTGTAATAAATCTCAGCTGTTCTAGACTTCCTACTGGTGACAGCCAACAACAAACTCCACAGGAATTCTGCACTTTGATCCATTATACTAATCACAAAGATGCTGAGCATCACAGTAACATTTTTACAAGATTACTGAGCTTTTTAAGTGTTCAAACGATTCAGCTAATAGTGACTTCTGTTGCACACACAATCAATCCTCAATTTAATGAACATTTTAAATGAGTTTAACATTTCTTGTCATTGAACAGACCCTCATAAAGGTGAAAGAGGTTCATTTCTATCTGCTCTAAATGATATGCTGCAGGACTGGGCACATTTTAAATAAATATTAGCTGCAAAATCCACCATACTTGTCAGCAATAGGTTTCTAACTATTCAGACAGCCATTGGGAAAACAATATGGCAAGAGAGAGACTGTACAGCAACTTCTTTGAAAATATTGATAATACATTCATTAGAAGTTTAATACATTAATTATAACTTTTCAATAATTTGTTAGTCAATTACACAATAAAAGGTGTAGAAAGCAAAAATTTGCTTTTCCAAATGCTATTCTTCCATAATACAGTATAAATGATTTGGTTTAAATGAGAAGTGGAAAATTGGCCACTATTTTAAATTAAAAATCAGGTAATTTTAACCTTTTTTTCCTTCAAGTTTCCAAGTGTGCCGCGAGACCTAAGAAATCTATTATTCACACATCCTTTTTCAAGAACCTTCTTATTCCTTTTGCTATACTTACATAGATGCAATGGAGGCTCAGATATTATTTTAATGATTGTATAATCATTCAAAAAGCAGCTTGGAAATTTGCTTCTGATTCACTTAATTGTTTTCTAATATTAGTGATATCATCAACAAATTCATCATCCCTGTAAGAAATACCACCCAGAGAAAGTGGGAAAATCCCCATTATTCAGATCATTAAAAATTGGGGGGGAAAAATACACCACACTTTTCCAGTATTTAGGGTAATGTTAACATTCTAGCTAGAGAAGACCTGAATTCAACTTCTAAAAAAAAGGAATTCCTAAACGGATAATTTACTTACATGAGCTACAGTCAAATTCCTTGGCTTAGTCACAGATTTGGGGAAGAACATCGAGCAAGCCACATAAGGCCTTAATATGATCAATTCTTAAACACTGAGCAGTCTGAAATCCTGATCTGAAATCCTGAAAACCTGAAGTCTGCAGGTTATGCATCATTGGGTAGCAAGACATCAGAGGATGTAAAAACTTTTAAGAGTTTTTTTCATTCATATATTCATTTGAAAATTGCTTTAGATATATACTTCTGACTGAAGCAAACAATATATGTGTTCGTTTCCCAGTCATGACTGCCTGTCGCACTGTCTGTTGTTAAAGGAGACTAAAATAATCCAGAGGGGCAACAACCACTGGACTTAGCTGATTTTATTCACCAGCGCAAGATCTTTGTGATAACATCCACCATTAACTGGTGCAACTATTATAAGGGATAGGCTTATCAATTAGCAAATAACAACTAGCAATTAGCGTAACTAAATGGAGTACACTGCTTGTTCCAGAAAAAGAGAAACAGAAATAAAAATATAAATGAAATGAAATGAAATGAAATGAAATGAAATGAAATGAAATGAAATGAAATGAAATGAAATAAATTGCTATAGCATTACTTCACCCTGAATATACGGGGACCTCTCAACCTTGCAAGGAGCTGCAAACGAGTGCTCTTACACCCTGAATATACAGGGGACTCTCAGCCTTGTGAGGAGTCACCTTAGCCCAGCATCCCAGGTTAAGGGGAGGGGAACGATATTCTCATCATGGTCCAACTGGAGGAGTTGGTCAGATGTCGTTCCTGATCCCTGCTCAACCGATCCATGTTGGACTGTCTTTTACATCCTTAGGGAAGGAGTACATGACTGTGCTATGGTCATTCTTACAAAGCACTTTTTCCAAAATCTTCAGGTGAGATCTATAGGAGTATCTGCTTTTTTCTGCATGATCATTGTGATGGGTCTCGGTCCCTTATCAGTGTTTGCAAGCTTGTCCAGTCGGTATTGTTGCAGTCTTTAGCGGTGAGAACCCCCTGCCTCCACAGGATTTCCCACTTCCCTATATTCCCGTTGGGGACAGTACCCATCGTTTCCCTTAACACATCTCTGCCACATCATCAGAGTACAATTCAGCAGTGTCATCGTTAACTCTTTACTTGCCCATCACTGACATGAATGGAAGAATTATAACCACCTATTGATCAAGATACAGGCAGTAGGGATTGTACCTTCACTGGCAGAGAACCAGACCAAATCACTGTTTGTGTGTATTCCTTTATAAAGTAACTGTTATTAATTCAGAGTCTCTAAGCTACACATTCTATCACCATAACTGTCACCCATTTATGGCTATTCTCTTATGGTGATCATTTGCAAGAGAATTCACATGTATCCTGAATTCTCTTACTTACTATATCAAGCCAGTCTTTAATTTTCAACACTAATAAAAAAACCCAATATTCTAGAGGCTGCAATTAGCCTTTACTAACCTAATACTGCTACTTTTATTCATGCTCTTAGCTACCCATACAAACATTTTAAAATTCAACCTCAGTTTTCTAAGTGGTTATGGTCACAGCATAACATAAGATGCAGCAGCTGTTTCTTTCAAGGCAGAAAGTCAATAATAGGAAAAGTTATAATTCCAAGAAACTAATGTGAACAATTATTTTAGGAAGACCCCTTGTATTCCAGATCTTAGCTTACACTTTGCTGATTTTCTTTGAAAACATAACTTTTTTTTTTCCTACTACAAATTCAGTTTAAATGGGGAACAGGATCTGATGAAACAATCTCTTTAATAAACTTAAGCTAAAACAGTGCAATCCTTTGAACATTCTGCTAAAACCAATTGTTAACTAGTAGGCTAAAAGAAATTCAGGGAACTTATACCTTTACAAATTCTTTCTTTTATGTCTGTGATCTTTCTTGATATATCAAAACTATGATAAGTATCAACTCTATAATGGGATTCTCAATCATCACTAAATAACATTGTGCATATATCCAATTCTGAAGCAGTGCTCTCATTATGAAATAACTAATCATTTGCATTACCAAGCTAAGGCTTAACTTACAAAGCGTGTAGATTCCAGGAAACAACTTTAAGCCAGCTCCTGGTATTTGGAGTTTGATGAGTTCCTTGAAGTTGACTCCTCCCAAGTAGGAGTCTTGGATTGATTCTGCTTAGTTACACACACAACTCTCAGATCAGTTTAAAAGGGGAAAGAGACAGAGAGACATTCATTAGTTAGATGTCCCTTGGAATAGACTATGCAGATCTCAATCTCATACCTGCTTCTGTATATTAATTTAATGAAGGATGAGACTTGTTGGAAGTAGTGTTTTTTAAGAATCACTTTCTGTGACATCTCACATAAACCACATCTGTTTATTTCAGACTTAGGCACACACTCAATACCAATTACACTCTTCACATTTCTGAGTTTTTCTTCCCACCTACAATAACTAAATATGGATGTAAATGTTCATCCCACCAAACTAAGCTTTTAACTGATGCATTTAAGTTGTGAATTACTCACACTAGCCTCCTTTTTCAAGTTTAACTACTGCTTTAGAGGGGACAGCTAATGCCTATTTGACTTCTAATTAAGTGTATTGTTTAAATCCCTAGTATTAGATAAGATGAACTTTGGTCTTCAGCCCTTTTTACACAGAAAATTTATGTTTACAAAATTTAAATTGTGCAATAAAATACCTTCCAAATTGTTGTAGTGCAATTAAACTATGGTGTATTTTCTAATTAACTAACATCATTCTGCACATGTTAAATTTGCTTCTGTTTTGGCAAATAATTTCCTTGCCTACTCACCTCTTCTAACCTCTCTATTTGCCTACTCACTCTCTTCAGGTCTTTCTCTTTACAGTACAAACATTCTGTAGACAGCCACTTAATCCCACCAGTGATTCCAGCTACTGACCCATAATTCCATTTACCTCCATCCTGAAGTCTACTGAGTGCACCATCTCCCACTTCCACCCAAAATTCATTTCCAGTAACTCTAGATTAGAACTCCTCCTATCTAACTTTCATCTGAGGTACCATATATATTCACTAACTTGTTGCATCTTTTATTATCAGTAGCTTCTGATCATCTTATCTCTTTAAATGCTTCTGAAGCTTACTTTTCAAATGATCCTCCTGCAAGGGATTGGAGAGAACTCTGTGCTTTCTCCTTTTCTCCACCTGAAGCTTACCTTTGAGAAATCTTTTCTGCAATCACAAATTCAACAGTCATCTTGGGACTGAAAACTTACAGATGCATCTTTCTATTCCAAATTTGTCCCTCTGTTAAACTCAGTGTCAGCCTATCTTTCTGCTATCCCATCAACTCTAATCAACTAGGCTACCATCCTAATTTTACTGTCTAGCAATTTCTCCCATGTTCTTTCTGAGTCAACAATAAAAGCAGCACAATCCTTTTGTTAGACATACACTGGACATCACCTTTGACTTCACTTTCTGTCTATACAGTCAGAGAGCTTCTGTTACAATTTTTATATTACAGTTTATTACAGTTTTATTTTTATATTTACAGTTGCCCCTTGTCACTGTACAGTAAGATCACTATCTTAGACAGTAATCCACACCCTGCTACCTTTCTCTTTGAAACCTTCCTCATGTGTTAAATACAAGCTTCTTATCTTCACTTTAAATATCCTAACATTCTTTCCCAGGCATTACTGGTGTTGACAGAAAGCTGTGAGAATACAGTTATTATGGTAAGGTGAATGGGTAGTGGTGAACATGAGGTCTGTCTTTCAGTAGTGCTAATTAATTCATTCAAATAATACTGCCATGAAGACTACATTCACATGGCTTCTAGTCAACTCAGAGGAAAACAAGCAAACTTTTTTTGAAATGGAAGAAGGCATACTCATGACTATTCACAATATACTATGTAGAGGTATACTTGATATAGTTAGGCAGCCACAGTGCTCTGATCACTGTTCTTTATGCTTACCAGTACTGTTTCCATGGGCTGTTCTAAGCTTCTCAGAAACATGAGCCCAGTTATTAGCTGGATCTTATTCTGGTCCAGGTAACATGCTGCAAAATCCCAGGGTCACTATTTCCAGTTAACTATGTGTTGTGTCATGTAATGGATATAATATCACTAATCTAATGAAATCAATTGACACCAAAAATCCACTGCACTCTTCAAAAGACAGTAAAAAATTGCAACCAACTCTGTATTTAACACTTTAACAATCCATACAACAAATACATATTGAAGTTGGTTAATATTTTAATAAGAGTATTAAAACATGAATTCTCACTTATGCAAGAAAAGTATTGGAAAATACATTTTTAAAATGTCCTCAGTATTCAACAAAAAGTTTTGCTAATTGAGTTCTCTTGACTTTTTTAGAATAGAATATAAAAATATGTCGGCACTTGTTATTGCAGACTTATTTTTCTTTCTATCTTCCTAAAAATTTCTGTGTCATCATGCTCAGATCTCTCAACTATTGAGTGTTTATCAGCTAATACCCTTGTTATGTATAAAATATTAGATGTCCTTCAGTAAAGTTATTTTTCATTTCACTGCATTCCCATCCAAAGTGTCCACATCCCTTCATTATTAAAGGAGTAGAAATAATTGAGACTCATTCTAATCTAGAATTCATTAAACATTCAGCTACAGTACCACCAAGCTCTTAAAATCCAAAGCCATTTTTGAGTATAAAGAATATCTTAGTGTAATGGAATGATGATCTTGTGGTGAACTCAGATCTGGGACATTAATTTTAAATGCTTAATGATCATAGTTTTCTTCTCCAATCTATGATAAATTGCTTAATAATTTCTATATGTTACATTTCCCTTTTATAAGCAACAGTATCAAGCTTATCTGGCTTTATTCAGCTGCTAGCATGATACAGAAATATTCTCACAATACACATATGTAGAGAGCCGAGCTGAGCACAAAAATGTTCCCATTTCAAAAAGATCATTTAAATTTCATCATAATTTCCAATAAAGATTGTTAGAGATGTGAAGGTAGCGGGTAGCCTTGACTGCAACGATCATGAATTGCTGGAGGTCAGGATCCAAAGAGGAAGAAGCAGGGCTGTAAGTGGTCTTATAATCACTGACGTGAGGAGGGCTGATTTTGGGACCTACTTGGAAGAATCATAGACAAGACATATCACAGAATCACAGAATGGTTGAGGTTACAAGGGACCTCTAGAGATCATCTAGTCCAACTCCCCTGCTCAAGCACGGACACCTAGAGCAAGGGGCAAAGGGTCACATCCAGGCGGGTTTTGAAGACCTCCAGAGAAGGACATTCCACAACCTCCCTGGGCAGCTTGTTCCAGGGCTCTGTCGCCCTCACAGGAAAGAAGTTCCTCCTCACATGGAGATGGAACTTCCTGTGTTTCAACTTATACGCATTGCCCCTTGTCCCGTCACTGGCCACCCCGAGAAGACCTTGGCCCCTTCCTCCCTACATTCATTCTTGAGGTATTTAAACATATTAATCAGATCCCCTCTCAACCATCTCTTCTCCAGGCTAAACAGGCCCAGCTCGCTTAGTCTTTCCTCATACGATAGATGTTCCACTCCCTTAATTATCTTTGCCACTCTCCGCTGGACCGTTTCTAGAAGTTCCACATCACTCTTGTACTGCGGAGCCCAGAACTGCACACAGTACTCCAGGTGCAGCCTCACCAGAGCTGAGGAGAGGAGCAGGATCCCCTCCCTCAGCCTGCTGCAACACTCCTCCTCCTGGGATCCACAGGCCAGGATCCCATTGGCCGCCTTGGCCACAAGGGCACATTGCTGACTCATGGTTAACTTGTTCTCAACCAGGACTCCAAGGTCCCACTCTGTGGAGCTGCTTTCCAGAAGGTCGACCCCTAATCTGTATCAATGCCTGGGGTTATTCCTCCCCAGGTGCAGGACCCTCTACTTGTCCTTATTGAACCTCATGAGGTTCCTAACTGCCCAACTCTCCACCCTGTCCAGCTCCCTCTGAATGGCAGCACAGCCCTCCAGAGGGTTGGCCACTCCACCCAGCTTGGTATCGTCTGCACACTTGCTCAGGGAGCACTCTGTGCCCTTGTCCAGGTCATTGATGAACAAGTTGAACAGTACTGGGCCCAGTACTGACCCCTCGGGGACACCACTGGCCGCAGGCCTCCACCTGGACTCAGCCACATTTCTCATCACCCTCTGAGCTCTGCCATCCAGCCAGTTCTCAATCCACCTCACTGTACACCTGTCCAGTCCACACTTGTGGAGCTTTCCTATGAGGATATTATGGGAGACGGTGTCGAAAGCCTTGCTGAAGTCAAGGTAGACAACATCCACGGCTCTCCCCTCGTCCAGCCAGCTAGTCATCCCATCATAGAAGGCTATCAGGTTCATCAAACATGACTTCCCCTTGGTGAATCCCTGCTGACTACTCCTGATCACCTCCTTCTCCTTCATATGCCTAGAGATGCTCTCTAGGATGAGCTGCTCCATCACCTTTCCAGGGACAGAGGTGAGGCTGACCGGC
>VZSG01001960.1:2976-16879 GCA_013398315.1 Nothoprocta pentlandii
CTCCTTGGGATGCGGGAAGAGACGCGGAGGAGCCCGGCCGGACGCCGCACGCAGGGAGCCCCTCGCAGCGCGCGAGGTCGCCCCGCGGCCCCGGCAGCCTTGGAGCCATGGAGCTGGACGAGGAGCACGCGGAGGACGAGCCCTCGGACGAGGAGCACGTGGAGGACGAGCCCTCGGACGAGGAGCACGTGGAGGACGAGCCCTCGGACGAGGAGCACGTGGAGGACGAGCCCTCGGATGCGGAGCACGTGGAGCATGAGCCCTTGGACGTGGAGGACGAGCCCTCGGACGAGGAGCACGTGGAGGACGAGCCCTTGGACGTGGAGGACGAGCCCTCGGACGAGGAGCACGCCGAGGACGAGCCGTCGGAGATGCAGGGCCTGCTGGCCCGGCTGCGCCACCTCGCCGCGCCCGGAGCCGGGAGCGCCGCCTCGGAGCGGGGAGCGCGGAGCGCACGGAGCCGCCGGTCCTGCCGCGGCGAGTGCTGGCCCTGCCCGCTGCACCTGGCCACGGGCAGGGGCCTGGAGCCGCGGCGCTGCTGCGCCCGCCGCCCCGCCTGCTCCTCCGCCCGCTCCCGGCCCTCTCACGGGCTGCTCTTTGCCGAGGCCGACCGGGAGGACCTGCTGGGCCTCCTGCGCGGGGACGGGGCGCTGCCCGAGGCCCCCGCCGAGACGCCCCTGGCGCGCTCCGACCTCCTGGCTGGCGCCAGCCTGGAGATGCTGCGGGCTCGGGAGGAACCGGCTGCTCTGCATGCGCCTGAAGTGCCGGGCGGGCCGCGGGGCTCGGACGAGGGGTGTCCTGGGGACTGCTGCTGCGGAGAGGGGCCCTGCGAGGCCGGCGCTGCCCGCGAGGACGACCAGGACGGCTCCCTGGAGCCCACGGGGGCAGCCCCGGCAGAGCGGCTGCCCCACGGCAGCCCATCCGTGAGTGCAGGCGCGTGGGCGGGCAGCCAGCTGGAACGTGTCCGCAGGCTCTGCATGGGGCGCAGGGCAGCAAGGGTCTCCCTGGGCCTCGTGCCACTGGAGGGGGCGGCTAGGGGACCCCCGGTACTGGCTGCAGGGTCTGGATGCTCCGAGGGTGCTGGACACGCTCACGTTCCTATGTGATCTTTGCATCCTCTGGGAAACAGAGCAGGCCCTGGTCCCTGCGTGGCTCTGGAGTGTGGTCACAGCGGCGCCAGGGCTTGGTATCTCCACCCAAATGCCCAGGCTCTCCTCCAGGCTCTCACCTACCCTCCTTGCTTTGCAGAATAAGGAATCTGGCTTCTCCTGTCCAGCCTTCAAAGATGGTGAGTTGCTTCCCTGCAGGAATAGCAAACAGAAATAGAAGTTATGACCCCTCCAGCTCCTGCTCTGAGCATTATTCTTGGGGCACGGCTGGTATCCGGGGTCCCCATCAGGGAGGGAGCAGCCGGCTCTGCAGCCCGGCTGGAAAAGGGGCTTCTCTAGGGGCAGAGGAGCTGCTGCCATGGGGCACAGGAGGGGCTGCCAGCTCCAAGGGCTGGGTCAAACCCCGCTCCCCCTTTGTGGGGTGTATGGAAGGGATCTGAGGGTGCCCTGAGGGCATTTTCCACTGCTTAATCTCACCTGGTGCCTCAGTCCCAGGCCCCTGCGACCCAGAGGATCTCCTGGACGGTGTGATCTTCGGGGCAAAGTACCTGGGCTCCACGCAGCTCGTGTCAGAGAGAAACCCCCCCACGAGCGTCCGCATGGCACAGGCCCAAGAGGCCGTGGACAGGATCAAGGTGCGGATGGTGGGGACCGTGGTCACAGCTCGGCCTCTTGTGGGCACCAGGCAGCGTTCAGGCCTGGGGCTGCAGCGAGGACCTTCCCCAGCTCTGCGGAAGCAGAGCGGGAGCCCTGCAGCTGCAGTAACCTTGGCCTGGGCGCCTTTCCCCGCAGGCACCCGACGGGGAGTCCCAGCCCATGACCGGGGTGGACTTGTTTGTCTCCACGCAGAGGATCAAGGTGCTCACAGCCGACACGCAGGTGAGCGGGAACAAGGGCAGCCGCGTTGCTCGGGGGCTGCTGAGACCTTTCCGTGGGCCTGGGAACTTCATCTTGGTACCCGTGGGGCCCACGCAGGTGGGGTGATGGCCCGTGGGCAAGGGCAGGCTGCCAGGAGGACATGTGTCACTGCAGGCCTCCCGTGCAGCCGTTCTCTGCGTCCTTTGGCTGTCCTCATGGGGCTGCGTGGGGCTTTTCGTTCAAGCTGGACCTTGCAGGCACAGCTGGGCTGCCAGGCCCAGCTCAGGGCGAGCTAAGCTTAACATTTCTACAGGTTTGTCTCTGCAGAATTAATTTTTCCTTTACAGTAGGATGTAGAGGTTCTCTTGTCCCTTGGTAGAGATGTAGATGAGCCGTCAGTTGAAGGAGCTGCTTGTGTCATAACACAGACCTGGTTTCTCCCAGGAGCGTGCTCCACATGTGGGTCGTGTGCTGGTGCAGCCAGAATTAGAATCAGACTGAACAGAAACCCTCCCGTTTGCGGGGTGTCTGGCTGGCTCCCGGGCTGCCCGGGCTGCCCCTCAAGTTGGACATCGTTCCGTGCGTGTCCCCCTTGCCAGGAGGCCATGATGGATCACTCCCTGCAGACCATCTCCTACATCGCCGACATCGGCTCCCTCGTGGTGCTCATGGCGCGGCGGAAGCTGCCCCGGCGAGCGGAGGCGGCGGAGGAGAAGCGGCTCTACAAGATGATCTGCCACGTCTTCCACTCGGCTGACGTGAGGCCGCGCTTGAGCCCTCGGGAGGGGCGGTGGCGTTGGGGTCCCCCTCTGCTGTAGCAGCGTCCTAGCGGGGTGCCCTGCGGAGGCGTTGGGCCGCCCTGTGCCAACGCTGCAGCCAGGGCATGGGCACAAGGAAGGGGAAGGTGCCCTCCCAGACACCGTGTCCGTATAGAGGGCTCAACGGGAGAAGGGGCATCTGTGCATGGAGAGGCCCAGCCAGGCAGGGAGCTGGGAGGCCTTGGGAGTTCCCAGACTTTTCCATCCAGCCAGCAGCTTCGGGGTTGAGTTTGGCCGTGGCTCCGTGGTCCGGAGCCGTTGGCACAAACGCCTTCTCCTGGCCAGGCGCAGGTCATCGCGCAGGCCATCGGGCAGGCCTTTGGTGTCGCCTACCAGCGCTTCCTGGAGGCCAACAGCATCAACCCGAGCGAGCTGAGCCCTCGGCAGTACAGCCGTGCCCTGGAGGACCAGGAGCACTTCAACGCGGAGCTCACCCACTTCTCCAGGCAGGAGAACTGCAAGGATGTAAGAGCAGCTTGGGAGGGGTGGGGATGGCATGGGCAGCAGGACAATGCCCGCCGGGGCCTCCCTGTCTCCCCACGTGGCTCTTTGAGCGACTGCGATCGCTGCTGATTGAGTAGCCGGGTTCCCGGTCCTGGCTGGCGTGGAGCACAGGATCCCCATGTCGGAGCCAGGACAGATGGCCAAGGCCCAGGCTCCTCATGCTGGTGCCTGTGCCCTGTCCTGCCAGGTCTGTATCCGGAAGCAAAAGGGGGAGATCCTGGGCATTGCCATCGTGGAGTCGGGCTGGGGCTCCATCGTGCCCACCGTGGTCATCGCCAACCTCATGCACGGGGGTCCCGCGGAGAAGTCGGGCGAGCTGAGCATCGGGGACCGCCTCATGTCCGTCAACGGGACGAGCCTGGTGGGGCTGCCCCTCGCCACCTGCCAGGGCATCATCCGGGTGAGCCCAGGCCATCAGCCCACCCTCCTGTGAGCAACGTCACCGTGTCACCCCCCTGCAGCCTCCCGAAGGCTCCCCAGGCTCTCACGCTCGTCCTTCCTCTCTCCCAGGAGCTGAAGCACCGGACGGAGGTGACCCTGAACATAGTGCACTGTCCCCCTGTCACTACGGCCGTTATCCGGCGTCCCGACTCCAAGTACCAGCTGGGCTTCTGCGTGGAGAACGGCGTGGTGAGCAGCGCCCGGCGGTGCAGCGTTGGCCGCCGGCTCTGGCGGCCGCGTGGCAGCAGGACACGCGGTCCTGGCTCGTGCTGCGCGGCCGAGCCGGCCGCTCCGGTGCTCCCTGCTCTGCCACGGCCACCCTGGCACCGCGCCGGGCCCTGGCATAGCGCCCTCAGCTCTCCCGCAGTCAGGTTTATCTCCCCAGGCTTGCTTAGCTGTTTGCCTTGGGGGTGGTGATTTTGTTGTGTTTGGGCGTCGTTAGTGACGTTTGTCGCTGTCCCAGCACCACTCCCTGCTCTGGGCTCCACAGTGACTCCTCAGGACAAGCCCAGGAAAGACAAGACAGGAACAAGACAGGAAGGAGGTTCTGAGGATCAGCGGAGCAGGCGGTGGGTGGGAGCGGGAGACACCGCTGCATGGGGCACCCATTGGTGCCAGCTCTGCCACAGGAAATGTCCTTTTGCTCCAAAGATGTGTGGGACCCGCTGCGGTCCTCAAGGGTTAGACTTGGGAGTAAGGGGAGCTGGGTGTGGGCCGGGGGGTTCCCTGCTGTTGCTGAGCACCCTGGGCTGGAGAGGTGCCCCCGTGCCCAGAGCTCTTGTGAGGAGCCTGCCTGGGTGCCAGGGCTCTCAGCACCTTGCCCTGCTCTCCAGATCTGCAGCCTGATGCGTGGCGGCATCGCGGAAAAAGGTGGCATCCGCGTGGGGCACCGCATCATCGAGATCAACGGGCAGAGCGTGGTGGCAACGCCGCACGAGAAGATCATCCAGATCCTCACAGAGGCCGTCAGCGAGGTGAGCAGGGCCCAGGCCGGGCAGCTGGGGCTCCTGTGTCCCTGTGTTCCCTGCAACTGCCCTCACAGCATCCAGGGACACCTGGAGCATCTGTGTTGCCAGCATGGGGATATTTGGGCTGGATCAGCTTGTCTGCAAAACCTGCTTTATGGCGAGAGACGTCCCGGCGCCGCCGGCCCCTGACGCAGCGCGTGGCGCCCGGCGCTGACTCGGTGCCTCTGCCCTAGGTGCACATCAAGACGATGCCAGCCTCCACGTACCGCCTGCTGACGGGGCAGGAGCAGCCCGTGTTCCTGTGAGCCGCTGCGGCAGCCGCGGCGCCCCGAGGGAGCGCGGGGCCGTCCCCCGGCAGGCCCAAATCCTGCCCCTCTTCTCTTGAACTCAGGACTGGGGGGAGGCTCCGCGGGCCCGATGCCCGCGCGGGGTTTGGGCCCGATGCCCGCGCCGGGTTTGGGCCGTGTCCCTTCTCCTCCGCCTGCCTTTGCCCCTCCCTGCAGCCGCACGTGCAGGTCCCGCTGCTTTGTGCATCCCCTCCCCTGTGCCCGGGCATGAGGAGGGAGGGGGCCCAGCAGGAAACACTACCCCCCCACCACCCTCACTGTGCTTCTCTGTCACCAACGATGCCTTTGCCGGTAAGGGACGGTGCTCGAGCCCAGCTCCCGGGCTCATCCTGGCCCGGTGCCGCACACGGGCATCCCCAGGGCCAGCTGGCACCTCTCACCCTCAGCCTTATGCGGAGCGGGGCCCTCGGCCTCTGCGTCCCCTCCCCGCTAGACCTGTCTTACTGAGCTGGGAAACTACCTCTGCCTGCCTGGCAGTGCCTCTAAGCGCCCTGCATGCACAGCCTGGCACCCCCCTGCCACAGCTGGTGGGCCTGCCGCACAGCGAAAGGGAAGGGGGGTTGCTCTGGTCTCAGGGGGTGACATGAGTCCCCCCCCATCTCCCCTCCAAGGCCACCTCTTCCCGGGTGTTTACCTGGCCCCGTGTTGGCCCGGGCAGCGCCACCCTTTGCCTGGGTGCTTGGTCGATGGAAAAATAAAAGTGTGGGGAGCTGCTGGCGGCTGTGTTTGTGGGCCAGGCAGAGGCAGGGAGGAGCGGGAGAGAGCTGGGGGTGCAGCCCCCTGCTCTGCCAGCCCCAGCACCCAGCGCCCTGCCCGCTGCCACCCAGCACCCGAGGAAGGAGCCTGTGCTGGTGGAAACGTCCCCTTTATTGCAGCAGCAGAGGCGGCGCCGGAGCTGCGAGGGGACAGAGGCACTTGGAGGTGCTGGTGGTTACCGGTGCGGCAGGATGTGGCCTGGCCCAGCCCGGTTGCGGCAGGACGGGTGACACCGCCTGCGTTGTCACTGGAACAGGCTCACCCGGCTGGCGCGGGGCTGCCCGGGGCCCGGTGCCCGTCGGAGGTTGCCCGGAGGCGCTCGGCCTGCCCTGCTACACGTCTGTAGCTGGGCCCCACTCGTAGCCGTCGTCCTGGTCCGAGTCGTCCCGGGCCCGTGTGAACCTCTTCCTGACAGCATTGCGCTCGTATTCCCTGCGGGAAGAGGGGGTCAGAAACTCCCCTGATGCCAGTGCAGCCCGAGCAGGATGGGGGCAGTGCCAGGCTCCGCAGCGCAGGCCGGGCCAGGCAGAGCAGGACCCAACAGCTCCCCAGCCCCGGCCCCAGGTGCACACTTTGGGGCAGGACGGTGCCAGGCCCAGCAGTGCCCGCTTCCCAGGTGCCAGCAGGGATGCTGCAGGGGCAGGAGGGCACAACATTAATTCCCCAGGCACCCCTGGCACGCAGCGTACCTGATGCTGTCGTAGTGCTGTCTCCGTACGCCCTGTGGCTGCTGCTCTATCGGCTGCTGAAGACAGGAGAGACGGGTTAGAGGTGGTGGAGCTGAGCTCTGGAGAGGCATCAGCGCTGGGTAAGGATGGCCCTGCTCCCGTCTGTGCCCCGTGGGATAGAAACTGCCTCCATAGCAGAGCTCAGGGCCACCTCTGTCCCTCCCCGGCACCTCGTACCGGTGCAGGGAGATGCGCCTCCTCCATCAGGATGTTTCCTTGGAAGGGCTCTGCTGGCTCGGAGGAGCGGGCTAGCGCCGGCTGGTCGTAGTCATCCTCTGCCTCGCCATCAGTGTAGGGCCCTGTCTCGCCGTCCGTGTCGTCGTAGTCGCTGGTGGGGCGGCTGTCGCAGGTCAGGTAGCCGGAGGTGGCTGCACTCGCCGCGTTCAGCATGTCCAGGCTCTCCTCCGCCCCCACGTCCACCTGCAGTGGGGGGACGAGCAGAAGGGGGGACGCTTGGGCACCGCGGGGACAGACCTGCCCCCCAGGCTCCCCAGCCTGCAACTGCAAGGCTGAGCCTGGCCCCAGCGTCCCCACGTCCACGTACGTGCTCCTCCGCCGTCCATATGGGCTGGTTCTGCTGCGTCTTGATGATGTCCTTGAGCTCCTGGTACCAGGCGTTGCCGCTGCCCCGGAGGGCGATGGTGGCAGTGAAGAGGTGGCTGCAGTGCTTCCTCATCCTGCTGGCCTGCGCGTAGAGGCGCCGCGAGCTCTTCTTGGAGTCGGGCGCCAGCCACTGGCGCATGGCCTTGATGCCCTGGCGGCTCTCGGGCTCGCAGAACACCACCACGGGGTAATACTGCACGTAATTGAGGCGCTCCACGGCCGAGGGCGTGATGTCCAGCAGCGCGTGCTTGTCCTGGGGGCAAGGGAGCAGCCCCACCGTGAGCAGGGACAGAGGCAGCGGATCCCCAGGGGACCCCCCAAAGCCCGTGGGGCTCCCAAACGCAGCGAGGGGCTCCCAGGCTCTCACCTTTTCCGCAATCAGCCGCACCGAGTCCAGCTTGATGACCTTGGATGATGCCCCATTCCGGGGCACGCTCGCTGTGGGGTAAGGAGATGGGGAATGGGGGGCTGCGGCAGATGTGACATCCCGATGGCCCTGGGCTGGATGTGGCCGTGCCCAGGCCCACGGATATGCAGCAGGAGAAGGGAGAGGGAGAACAAGGAGGAGGGTTCTGGGGAGATGCAGAGGAAAGACTGGGACAGGGCACTGAGTAAAGAGGCACCTGCAGGCCTGGACATGGGGGCTGCAGCCTCTGGGGAGGCGTCGCCCCATGGCGGGGGGCACTTACGAGCAATCTCAAATAGCTGCGGGGACTCCGTGCTCAGCTTCTGCATGGCAATGTCTGTGATGGGGCCCAGAATCACCACGGGCCGCTTGAAACTGGCTGTGGAGAGAAGAGACTGTCTGGGGGAGGCCGGGGACCAGGGCAGAGCTGGCACCCCGCAGGCGGCCGGGCCTCCACCCCGAGGTGCCCGTGGGACTGCGGTCGCTCACAGCACGGGAAGGTGAGGACAGAGGCGCTGGTGCCTCAAGCAGCACCCACCTTCCTTCATGACCACCCTCTCATAGGGCGGGTAGCGGCCCTGCTTCGTGAGGGCAGACAGGTCCTCCCGGCTCTTCTGCAGCATCTTCTTGGCTCCTCGCAGACCCCGCAGCTTCCAAAACTCAGCGCGTGCTCCGGAGGGATTGGCACCAGACGTGGCTTTCAGCACGGATTCCAGGCTGGCAATCTGCTCGGCCCTGGGATGGGAGAGGGCTCAGGACCCAGGGCAGGGTTTCTCCCTGCTGCATTTCTCCCCAGGGAGCAGGGCAGCAGAGCTGCCCTGTCTCCCGCTGAGCACCAAGAAGGGATTTCACCAGCTCAAGCTTCCAGCTGCGGCGCTACCAGCCTTTGCCCTGCACCTTAGTGGGACCATCAATGTGTCCCTGCCCGTCCCTGAGGAGCCGTTCCCGGCCTCTGCTCCCGGCTCCCACCCTACCTGCTCTGGTTGGGGATGATGCCCTTGTCCAGCTCCTGCAGGTCCCTGCCCATGCGCACAGCCAGCCAGCTGCCCAGCTTGCCACGGTACATGGTGTCCAGCACGTGGAAGACGTCGCCGCGCACGAAGCTGAGCCCTGACGGAGTGTCCTTCTCGAAGTCAAAGTGTGTCCGGATGTAGAACGAGTCACCCACGTTGGAGGAGATCATCTTCCTGTAAACTGGAGGCCAAGGTGGGAGGAACCATTAGGAAAAGAGGTGGCTGGGAAGGAATTAGGGGGTGCTGGAAGGATTTGGGTAGAAGCTGAGCTGGCCATGAGCCTCCAGAGCAGCCCTCACCACAAGGAGATGAGGGCCTCCTCTTCCTCCCAGCTTTGTTGGGAGCAGCAGAACCCAACCCACCTCCCCAGCGCAGATGGGCGGCTGCAGGCTGAGCTGGGGGTGCCACAAAGCCCCATGCTCCAGGACTCAAGGCAGTACCAGCCCTGGGATGGTCTGCTCCCCTCCCATCACCTCTCAGGAGGAGGAAGAGGAAGGTATAGGGAAGAAGCACCGTGTTGCAAGGAAGGGGAATTTAGCAGGTCTGATGCTTCCTCGGGAGAGATGAAGGACTGAGAGTCACAGCTCGGTCACTCACTGTCCTGCTTCCTCTGGGTTCGCAGCGTGACCTCCTCGCCCGGGGGCAGGCTCATGAGGTACTGCACAGCCTCCTCGCGCGTCAGGTTCTGGAAACGCGTGTCGTTCACCTGCCGCGAAGGAGAGCGGTCAGAGAGCGGCACGGGCGGCGGCAGCCTCAGCACGGCAGCGCCCGGGGAGCCCTCACAGAAGGAACTGCCGCCGCGTGGCCCTGCCGCGGGTACCTGCAGGATCTGGTCCCCTTCCTGGACGCCCTGGCTGTCCGCGGGGCTGCCCTCCTGCACGCCCGACACAAAGATGCCCACGTCGTTGCCACCAGCCAGCCGCAGCCCGATGCTCTTGGCCTTCACGAAGCTCACGAGCCTGGTGTCGGGGCTGTACCTGCCAGCGGGAAGGCCGTGCTCAGCCCAGCAGCGAGATGGGGACCGCAGCTCCGCGAGCCCGGCCTGTCCCCAGCGCCCCTCGCGGGGACGTTACCCTTCCCCGCTGGCAGCTCGGGTGGCGGGGCTGGCGTAGTGGCCTTGGGGACCGTCCTCCTCCACAGCGTCCAGCAAGTCTGTGGTGAGACGGGGTTGGTCTCAGGAGGTGGCTGTGCCACTCACCGGGCAGAGACCCACGCAGCCCTGCTGGGTGTATGTGGAGAGAGGGGACCCTCAGCTCCACGCAGCTCCATCAGAGCTCCCTTACGAGGGCCTGGAGCATCATCCGCGTTCGTGTCAGCCGCAGGGTCCCTTTTTGTCCGTCGCCTTTCTCTGGAACAAAGTCAGGACAGCGTTAGTTAGACCACAGGCAGTGGCTCGGCACGGACAGGCTGCACCTGCAGCACCAAGAGAGGGAACAGCAGGGTAAGGTGGTGCTCCAGCTACTGCTGGGCACCAAAAAGCAGTCCCACTTCCAGATTTAGCCAGCTCCGGCCACCAGCAGCGTGGAGAACCCTGGAGAAGCGTCCCCTCCAGGCTGGTGGGAAGCACGAGGGGATTGGTGATGGATGGGGACAAGCTAAGTGCATGGGGAAGGAGAGGGGCAGGACACAGAGCAACTTACAGCGGCGAATTCATCCTGGCGGCAGCTGCAGGCGGCGGGGAGCTCGCAGGGGATGGTGGATGGGACAGTTCAGAGCCGATGTCAGAGATGTCTGCGGTGATGAGACACGTTAGTCCTCTGTGCTGTGCGTTGGGCGCCAGGCCTCAGCACCGTGCGCCCTTACCATCCATGTGGGAGCTGCTGCTGTGGGTGTCTGCCAGGTCGGGAATGTTGACCAGGAACTGCCGGTCGTCCCGGAGGACAAGCAGGGTTAGGATCCCCTCCGTGCGCTCAATGAGTTGCTGGGTATCAGCCAGGGACATGTTCTCACTGGCCACCCCATTGATCTGCGGAGGGAAGAGGGGGACACGGGGGGTCACGGGGAAACTGTCCCTGGGGAATAACTCTGCTCATCCGGGAACTACTGCGGGGAGACCCCCAACCACAACCTCGCAGGTCCCGTCTCTGCCTCCCGCTCCCCCTGCTCTGCGTGTTGGGATCTGCGTCCCCATTCCCGGCCGCGTCCCCGCGAGGCCCCATCCGTGCGCAAACAGAAACCAAGTGAGCGAGGCCACTGAATCCAGATGGCACCGCGCGGGGACGGGAGCCGCAGGGCCCTGCTCAGATGCTATTTTAAGCTCAGTTTTACTTTAACCTTTGCTCAGCGCTGTTTTCCCAACGCGCTGAACGAGTGCCAGTGAGAAGCAGGCCCATGTGTGCGGTGGGGTCCTGGTCTCCCCAGGCTGCCGCAAGGTTCTGCCGGCTGGGCTGGGCCACAGTGAACCCCCCCATGGCCCCTGAGCCCCTTTGGTCCCATTCTCACACGGCCATGGGGCGCCGGGCCCGTCCATGCAAACTAAATATCTGCAGCCTCCGTTTTACCCTCCCCAAATACCTTTCAGCTCATCACAGGCCTGACATACCCTGGACAGCTGAGCTCCTCTCGTGAGCTGCTGCCCCGGGGGGACACCCACACGCCGCAAGGAGACCCCATGTGCCGGGGGCCCGCGGGGCAGGGGAGCCGTCCCGGGCAGCGGGACGAGCAGCGGCCCCAGGCGAGCGCCGTGGGCTGCCTTAACCAGCCGGCCTGGGCTGTGCGGGGAGCCGGTCCCCGAGGGTCCCCGCGCGGCCGCAGATGGTGGCCGGGCCCTGCGGCACCGGGGGAGAGGGCAGGACGCGGGCACCAGATGGGGGTTTCTCCAGGCAAGCTGGCAGCCCAGCTGAGGCAAACAGCCCTTTGGCTCTTCCCTCCGTGAGCACTCGCTGCCGTGCCCGGCGGCTCCGTGGGGATGCCAGCCGGGGCAGCTGGGCCGGGGGGAGGATGCCCCGCGCGCGCCGGTACCTTCAGGATGAGGTCTCCCTCGCGCAGGCAGCCCCGCTCGGCCGCCAGCCCGTTCTTGGCGATGCGCTTGATGAAGAGCTGGCTGCCCAGCTTCAGGCCGTACTCTGCGGCAGAGAGAGACGGTGACGGAGCTGGGCGGACACGGCCCCTCCTGGCCACCAGCCCCACGGCAGCGCCTGCTGAGGCGTAGGCGGCCCCAGAGCTGAGCTCTGGGCTGAGGCCTGGCGGGCTCGGTGCACACAGCACCCTGCACTGCCCCCTCTCTGCAGCCACCACCCCTTCCCCGGGGACACAGGGGCCACGACGCGGGTGACGGGGGCAAAGGGAAGGCCCTACCCTCGCTCTGCCTCCGCTTCACCAGCACCGACGTGACCGGCTTCGTGAGCACCTCCCGGCGCGGCAGCCGCTTGAAGCCGGACACCAGGGCCAGCCCGTTGGTGTCCCCGTCGTGGCCGATGCCATTCGTGGAGCGGTGCCGGCGGGAGCCCCCACGCTCGGAGCCGCTGTCCGGGCTCTGCCTCCAATGGCTGCTGTCCTGGCCTCGCTGCCGGCTCCGCGACGCGGCTTTCTGGGGGCGCCGCTCGTGCCGGTGGTTCCCGGAGCTCCTCTCGCTGGAGGAGTCCCCGTCATAGCCCTGGCTGTGGCGCAGGTCGTCCCGGGAGGCGCGCGGGGCCAGCCCGGCGCCGCGGCCCCCGTCGTGCTCCTCGTCCGAGCTGCCCTGCGGGGCCTCGCCGCTCCTGCTCACGGGCAGCTGAACCTTCCTGGGCCTCTTGAGTGTCTGCGGGTGGGAAGGGAGCAGGGTGGGAAGGGAGCAGGGTGAGCAATGCTGCCTGCGCCGGGCACATCTGCAGTGTCTTCCATGCCCACGATGGGAATCAGGGCCAAGGGGGGCACAGGGATGCGCAAAGCGGCCCAGGAGGGGCCCAGCCCTGGGCTCACGTCGCCCCTCTCCATGGGCGCAGCCACGGACCCCCCCATGCTCCAAGGGCGAGGGGCCACGGCCAGAGCGGGGAGGGGGCTTCCCGCCCTGCAAGATTCTCCTCTCTGCAGGTGCAAAACCCCCGACTTGGGGGCTGTTCCTCCAATAACCACAGTGTCCATCAGCCCAGCGGTGGAGCTGCTCAGTCAGGCCCCCCGAGATGTCCTGGGACACGGAGGACGAGCGTGGACACGCCGGAATGGGGGCGAGCAGGCGATGCCCCAAGCGATGCCCGGTCCCGCCACGGCCACACTCACGATGTTGGCGACTTTGCCGCAGGTCTTAAGCGTCTGGATAGCGAAGGAGGAGGCGACATTCTCCATGGAAAGGCCGTTCACCATCACGATGTGATCCTTCAGCCTGCGAGGCAAAGCGCGGCTGTACCCTGGGGCCCAACGGGAGCGGTTTGCCGTCCCGGCGGCGCCCCGCTGTCGGGAGCTCTCCCCGCGGCCCCGCGCACTCACTGGAGCCGCCCGGCCGCCGGTCCCCCTGCCACCACATCCGAAACGAACACGGCCGTGTCCCCCGTCGTCTTGCTGGGACGGTCCCGGCCTCCGGAGACAGCGAAGCCGAAGCCCCGCTGGGGGTCCTGGCGCGGGCGGGCAGAGACGCGTGAGGGCAGCGGGATCTGGGCAGAGCCCCGCGCCCTGCGGCCGCCCCGCCGCCACGCTCACCTTGCTCAGCGTCACCGTGTGCTGCTCCCAGATCATCATCTCCTCCATGGCTGCAACCTGCGGGGGCAATCGAGGCGGGTGGAGGGAAACGCGAGGCGGGAGGAGGGGTGCCCAGCAGATCCCCTGCCCAGGGCCGCCCTCGGCCTCGGGTACAGACCTCGCCCGCGTGAGCGCCGCGGCGGAGCCCGCGCGGGGCGGGACGAGGGCGGCTGCTGCTTTATGGCCTCTATCACAAGGGTTGTCTGGGCACGGAGGAGCTCAAGGCGCGCGGGCGGCCGCGCCAAGGCCCCGCGCCAGGAAGGGGCTCCGCGCATCCCGCAGGGCTCGGGACAGGGCGAAGCAGCAGGGACACGGACAGGGAACCATTTTATCCATGCCTGTGTCGCGGGAACCCCGGCACAGCCATGAAGGCGCCGTGGAAAGGGGCCGGGCTGCAGGCTCAGCACGATGCCAGCGGCGCCTCCGGGTCCTCCCCTTGCAGGGAGGTGACGGCACGGGCAGGACGGCACCGGGTGGCACAACCATCGCTCGCCACCCACAGCGACCACGGCGCGCGCAATGACCCCCGAAGCTGCACAGCCCCAAGCAAAGGGGCTCCAGCGTGAGCCAGAGACCCAGCACGAGCCACCCAAGCAAGTGGAGGGGGACCCGGGCACCCCATGACACTGGCCACAGAGGGGACAGGGGCCCCGGGGGGGGCCTTTGGCCTGGCCGTGCGGGCTCCGTGCGCCAGGGGCC
>VZSG01001961.1:2778-18851 GCA_013398315.1 Nothoprocta pentlandii
CAGCTGCAGGTATCTGCTGAAGCTGCCAGCACTCCGGCGCCAGGATGCTTTATGAAGAACAAAATTATTAAATGATGCTGTTGTCAGTGTGGTCTGTGGGTCCATGCAGAACTCTGTCAGAGGAATGGGGAGGTGTGCAAGGAGCGTGTGTGGCCTGTGATATCTGGCGAAAGCAAGGCTGTGGGGAAGCCATCCCTGAGGCTTTGAGTGTTGCAGAGCGTTGAGAGCTGTAAAGCAGTTCAAAACAGGGCCTCCCCCTGCACTGCCTCTGCCCAAATGAAGAGTGGGGAAAAAAGTCGCCCAGAAGTGGGTGGTCTCAAAGGGCTGCCTGCACAGCTGAAGCTTGCCTCTTGATGCTCATGTATCAAAGACTTGTGTACATGATGGTGCCACCCTGCGTAAGGCCACCACCCATGCCCCAGTAGCCAGAAGACATTGGATCTTGTGCTCTGCTTGAGGCTGCTCTCTGGACTGGCTGACTTCATGGTGGCACACTAGGAGAAGGCTTTTTCAGAGTTTTTTTTCACACAAGAATTCTTGTAAGGAAACTCTCATGTAGAGAAAATCTTCTCTGATTAGAAACAGAGAAGCTTTGAGAGTGTGGGTACAGTCCTATGTGCCGTACCCTGTGTAGCCTTCAATCTGGGCAGAGGAGAAGCAGCTGGGTTTGTTTGCTAAAGAAGGATGACCAAGAAGGAAGGAAAGGGGCGCAAGTCTGTCTTTTGTCAGGTAGCAAATGTGGTACAGGTGGAGCCCAAGGTTTTCACCAAGCCCTAGAGACTTCCCGCGGGGCAGGCTGTAGACAGTGCTGGTGTCTGGTAAGAGCGAGCGAGTCCGAGTCATGTCCAGATCCTTCAGGGTTATTGTCACAGGCATCCTTCTCCATCTCCACAAGGCTTGTGTGTCTGACATCTTCAGCGCTGCCAGGCTGATGAGCTGTGAGAAGGTGCTGAAAGTGACCTGTGTTGAAGGATGTTGAAGCTGAGGTCCAGGTAGACCATCTTGTCCTGTTGATGATGAAAGTGAAATGCATGTTGTCCAACAGGCAGTTCTCTTGGCAGTCCAGATATATCAGGTCAGTTAGGAAGTTCGCTTCCCATACAAAAGATGGGAAAGTTCTCTCAACCTCAAGGAGCCTCCTCAGGCTGTGTCTCTACTTGAAGGGGAGAAAGACAAGTTCAGCCCACTGACTGGACCCAGAAGTTATGATGGAGTCTTTCCCCAACTTCTCCCCTACTTATTTCACCTTTTATATATTTTTACATTTAGGTAGAACTTGAGTGACTCTAGTCATGGGTATTTCTGTTATTGATTGGTGTAAAAGTTTCTTGCTTTTCATTTAGAGGAATTGTCAATAGAAAATCTAGAGAGTATGCTCAGTGAAGAGTGCTTGTACCTTGGAGGCAGGTAAATTATCAGATGTGTAGGGGTGTGTGTTGGCATTATAACGAGGTGTAATGACATTATACTGCTCATGGTGGGTTTCGTGTGGCCTCAATGGGCCTCTGTGTGCACCTGTCCTCGGGGGCAGTTGGACCTTTAATGCTGCCTCCCTGAGGCTATGTGCGCATGGTCCCCCCACGCCCTCTGGACATTTATTTGGCCTTCCCGGGCCTTCGTACGCAATTGGACCCCGGGCCCTTCGGGCTTTCGTGCGGTCTTCCCGGGCCACCGTGCGCAGCTGGCTCCTAGCGCTCTTTGGGCATTCATGCTGCCTCCCCGGGCCTCAATGCCTGTTTGGCCCCCTGGGCCCTTCGGGCTTTCATGCGGCCTCTGCGGGCCTCCGTACGCAGCTTGTGCATGAAAACTCCGGGTTTTCATGCAGCCTCCCTGGGTTTCCATGCGCAGCTTGACCCCCAGACCCTCAAGGCTTTTGTGCCTCTCTGGGCCTCTGCGGGTGCAAGGTCAGCCGAGCCCTCAGGGCTATCATGCGGCCTGCCCAGGAATCCGTGCGCAGCTGGCCGCTCAGGCCCTCTGAGTTTTCGTGCGGCCTTCCCAGGACTCTGTGCGCAGCTGACGCCCAGGATCTCTGGGCTTTCGTGCATCCTCCCCGGTCCTCCATGCACGTTTCCACCCACGGGCCCTCAGGGCTTTTGTGCGGCCTCCCTCGGCCTCTGTGTGCAGGTAGCCCCCCAACCTCCGATATTTCGTGCAGCCTTCCTTGGCCTCTGAGGGCAGATGGCCCCCGGGCCCTCTAGGCTTTCGTGTGGTCCCCCAGGGCTTCCATGCGGAGCTCGAACATGGACCCTCTGGGCTTTGGTGCGGCCTCCCTGGGCCTCCGTGCGCAGCTGGCCCCCTGGGACTCCAGGATTTTGTGCAGCCTCCTTACGCCTCTGAGGTCAGCTGGCCCCGCGCGTTTGGCCTCCAAGGGCCTTTCGTTTGGCCTCCAAGGGCCTCTGTGTGCAGCTCACCCAGTGACTCTCTGGGCTTTTGTGCAGCCTCCCCAGGCTTCCATGCACAGCTGAACCCCAGGACCTCCGGGGCTTCGTGCGGCCTCCCCGGGACTCTGTGCGCAGCTCGCCCACGGGAGCTCTGGGCTTTCGTGTGGCCTGCCCGGGCCTCCGTGAGCAGCCTGCACCCCTGGCCTTCCGGGCTTTCGTGTGGCCTCTTCGGGGCTCCATGCGCGCGTGGCCGCCCGAGCCCTCCGAGTTTTCTGTGGCCTCCCTGGGCCTCCATGCGTGTTTTTCCTCCTGGGCCCTCCAGGCTTTTGTGCGGCCTCCCCAGGCCTCTGTGCGCAGCTGCCCCCCAGGACCTCCCGGCTTTTGTGCAACTTTCCCGGGCCTCCGTGCACAGCAGGTCCCTTGGGCCTCCTGGCTTTTGTGCGGCCTCCCCAGGACTCCGTGCGCAGCTGACCCCCAGGACCTCTGGGCTTTCGTGCGGCCTCCCTGGGCTCCTGTAGCCCTCCGGGCATTCATGTGGCCTCCCCCGGCCTCCGTGTGCGTTTGGTCCCCTGGGCCCTCCAGGCTTTCGTGCGGCCTCCCCGGGCCTCTGTGCGCAGATGGACCCCCGGGCCTCCGATATTTCGTGTGGCCTCCCCAGGCCTCTAAGAGCAAATGGACCCATGGCCCTCCAGGCTTTCATGCGGCCTCCCCGGGCCTCTGTGCGCAGCTCGAACATCGACCCTCTGGGCTTTCATGTGGCCTCTCCGGGTCCCCGAGCGCAGCTGGCCCCTTAAGACCTCCAGGATTTCATTTGGCGTCATCAGGCATCTGGTCGAGCATAGCCCCCCGGAAACTACAGGCTTTCATGTGGCCTCCCTGGGCCTCTGGGCTTTTCTGCAGCCTTACCGGACGTCTGTACATGTTTGCCTCCCCGGGCCCTCCGGGCATTTGTGCGGCCTTCCCAGGACTCTGTGCGCAGCTGACACCCATATTTCATGCAGCCTCCCTGGGCCCTCTGAGGGCAAATGGACCCCGGGCCCACCAGGCTTTCATGCGGCCTCCCTGGGCCTCCGTGCGCCGCTGGCCACCCGGGCCCCCTTGGCTTTCGAGCGGCCTCCCTGGGCCTCCATGTGCGTGCTGCCCCCCGGGACCTCCGGGCTTTCGTGCGGCCTCCCTGGGCCTCTTTCCCAGCTGGACGCCGGGCCCTCCAGGATTTCGTGCGCTCTCCCTGGGCCTCTGTGCATAGCTTATCCCCAGGCCTGCTGGGCTTTTTTGCAGCCTCCCTGGGTCTCAGTGCGTGCGTGGACCCCCAGGCCCTCCGGGCTTTTGTTTGGCCTCCCCAGGCCTCCGTGCTTGCGTGGCCCGCTGGCCCCCCGGCTTTCTTGCGGCCTCCTCAGGCCTCCGTGCGCAGCTCCCTACCGGAACCTCTGGGCTTTCATGAGTCCTTCCCAGGCCTCCATGCGCTGCTGGCCCTGTGGGACCTCCAGGCTTTCGTACCACATCCCTGGGCCTCCATGTGTGCGTTGCTCCCCACAGCCTCCGGGCGTTCATGTGGCCGCCCTGGGCCTCTGTGCGCAGCTGGCACTCCGGACCCTCCAGGTTTTTGTGTGGCCTTCCTGGGCCTCCGTGCGCAGGTGACCCCCAGGACCTCTGAGCTTTTGTGCGACCTTCCCGGAACTAAGTGCTTGCTTGCCCCCCTGGCCCTCTGGGCTTTCGTGTGGCCTCCCTGGGCCTCCATGTGCTGCTGGCCCCCTGGGCCCTCTGGGCATTCGCACAGTGCCTGCGGGCCTCCATGTGCAGCTGGCCCCCTGGGCCCTGCAGGTGTTCGAGTGGACTCCCAGAGCCTCCATGTGCAGCTAGCCTCCCGGGCCCTCCGGCTTTCGTGTGGCCTGCCCGGGCCTCCATGCCCGGACCTCCGTGTGGCCCTCCCCTGGGCCTTCAGGGCTTTCGTGCGCTCTCTCTGGGCCTCCGTGTGCAGCTGGCCTTTTAAGGCCTCTGAGCTTTCATCTGGCATCATCGAACATCTGTGCAAGCGTAGCCCCTCGGAACCTACAGGATTTTGTGCGGCCTCTCAGGCCTCTATGTGCACCTGGCCCCCTGGGACTTCAGGATTTCCTGTGGCCTCCTCGTGCCTCTGAGTGCAGCTGGCCCCGTGGGCTCTCTAGGTTTTCGTTTGGCCTCCAAGGGCCTCCGTGAGCAGCTCGCTCATGGACTCTACAGGACTTTGTGCAGCCTCCCCAGGCTTCCAAGCGCAGCTGGCCCCCAGGACCTCCGGGCTTTCATGTGGCCCCCCCTCCCGGCCTCTGTGCACAGCAGGCCCCCCGCGCCCTCCGGGCTTTCGAGCGGCTTACCTGGGCCTCCGTGCGCAGCTGGCCACCAGGCCATCCGGACATTCGTGATGCCTCCCCGGACCTCCATGCTCAGCTGCCCCTCCGGGTCCTCCGGGATTTTGTGCGGCCTCCCCGGCCCTCTGTGCGCAGCTGGCACCCCGGGCCCTTTGGGCTTTCATGTGTCCTCCCCGGGCCTCCGTGCGCAGTTGGACCCCATGCCCTCCGGGCTTTTGTGTGGCCTCCCTGGGCCTGCGTGCACAGCTGGACCCACGGGCCCTCCGGGCTTTCGTGTGGTCTCCACGGGCCTCTGTGCGCAGCTGGCCCCCCGGGCCCTCCAGGCTTTCGTGCGGCCTCTCTGGGTCTCCGTGCGCAGCTGGCCCCATGCGTCCTCTGGGCTTTCATGCGTCCTCCCCGGGCCTCCGTGCACAGTTGGACCCCGTGCCCTCCGGGCTTTTGTGCGGCCTCCCTGGGCCTCCGTGCAAACGAAGCTGCCTGGAGCCTCTGGGCTTTCGTGTGTCCTCCCCGGGTCTCCGTGTGCAGCTGGACCCCGGGCCCTCCAGGCTTTCGTGCAGCTTACTTGGGCCTCCGTTCGCAGCTGGTCCCCCATCCCTCTGATATGTCGTGCGGCCTCCCCGAGCCTCTGAGCGCAGCTGGCCACCAAGCCCTCCAGGCTTTCATGCAGTCTTCCAGGGCCTCTGTGCGCAGCTGGACCTCCGGGCCTCTGATATTTCGTGTGGCCTCCACGGGCCTCTGAGAGCAGACGGCCTCCGTCCCTACAGGCTTTCGTGGGGTCTCCCAGGGCCTCCGTGTGAGCTCGCCCACGGGCTTACATGCAGCCTCCCCGGGCTTCCATGCGCAGCTGAATCTCCAGGACCTCCAGGTGCACAGCAGGCCGCTGTGCACACGTGGTCAACCAGGCCCTCTGGGCTTTCGTCCGGCCTCCCCGGGCCTCCGTGCACAGCTGTACCCCCAGGCCCTCAGGGCTTTTGTGCAGCCTCCCCAGGACTCCATGCGCACGTGGCCTGCTGGGCCCTCTGGGTTTTTGTGTGGCCTCCCCATGCCTCCGAGCACAGCTGGACCCCTCGGCCTCTGGGCTTTCATGTGTTTTCCCTGGACCTCTGAGCACAGATAGACCCTGGGCCCTCCGGTCTTTTGAGCAGCCTCTCCGGGCCTCCTTGCGCAGTTGTACCCAGGCCCTCCGGGCTTTCGTGCGGCCTCCCCGGGCCTCCATGTGCAGCTGGTCCCCTGGGCCCTCTGGTCTTTCGTGGGGCCTCCCTGGGCCTCCGTGTCCAGCTGGCCCCTCGGGCGCTTCGGGATTTTGTGCAGCCTCCCCAGGGCTCGGTGCACCTCTAACCCCCAGGAACTCCAGGCTTTCATGTGGCCTGCACGGGCCACCGTGCGCAGCTGGCCCCCCGAGCCCTCTGGGCTTTCGTGCGGCCTCCCCTGGCCTCGGTGAGCGCTTAGCCCATCGGGCTCACCAGGCTTTAGTGTGGTATCCCTGGCATCCGTGCGTAGCTGGCCCGCAGGGCCCTCCGGGCTTTCATGTGGCCTCCCCGGGCCTCTGTGAGCACTTAGCCCACCGGGCTCACTGGGGTTTAGTGCGGTCTCCCCGGGCATCCATGAGCAGCTGGCCCGCATGGCCCTCCGGGCTTTCTTGTGGCCTCCCTAGGCCTCTGTGCGCAGCTGGTCTCCCAGGCCCTCCGGGCTTTCGTGCGGCCTCCCAGGGCCTCTGTGCACGTGGCCCACCGGGCCCTCTGGGCATTTCTTTGGCCTATCGGGGCCTCCATGCGCAGCTGGATCACCGGGCTCTCCTGGCTTTCGTGCAGCCTCCCTGGGTCCCTGTGCGCAGCTGGACCCCTCGAGGTCTCCGGGCTTTTGTTGGGCCTCCTCGGGCATCCGTGCGAGCATAGTCCCCCCTGCCCTTCAGGCTTTCCTGCAGCCTCCCTGGGCTTCCATGTGCAGCTGGCTCCCCAGGACCTCCGGGCTTTTGTGCGGCCTCCCTAGGCCTCCGTTCCCACTTGAACCCAGACCCTCTGGGAATTTGTGCGGCCGCCCCATGATTCCATGCTTGTGTGGCCCCCAGGTCCTCCGGGCTTTCATGTGGTCTCCCCTGTACTCCGGGCGCAGCTGGCACCCCACACCCTCCGGTATTTCGTGCGCTTTCCCTGGGCCCCCGTGCTCAGCTGGCCCCTCGAGCCCTCTGGGATTTCGTGAGGCATCCCTGGGCCTGCGTGCACAGCTGGCCCATTGGGCTCTCTGGNTGCGTCCTCTGGGCTTTCATGCGTCCTCCCCGGGCCTCCGTGCACAGTTGGACCCCGTGCCCTCCGGGCTTTTGTGCGGCCTCCCTGGGCCTCCGTGCAAACGAAGCTGCCTGGAGCCTCTGGGCTTTCGTGTGTCCTCCCCGGGTCTCCGTGTGCAGCTGGACCCCGGGCCCTCCAGGCTTTCGTGCAGCTTACTTGGGCCTCCGTTCGCAGCTGGTCCCCCATCCCTCTGATATGTCGTGCGGCCTCCCCGAGCCTCCGAGCGCAGCTGGCCACCAAGCCCTCCAGGCTTTCATGCAGTCTTCCAGGGCCTCTGTGCGCAGCTGGACCTCCGGGCCTCTGATATTTCGTGTGGCCTCCACGGGCCTCTGAGAGCAGACGGCCTCCGTCCCTACAGGCTTTCGTGGGGTCTCCCAGGGCCTCCGTGTGAGCTCGCCCACGGGCTTACATGCAGCCTCCCCGGGCTTCCATGCGCAGCTGAATCTCCAGGACCTCCAGGTGCACAGCAGGCCGCTGTGCACACGTGGTCAACCAGGCCCTCTGGGCTTTCGTCCGGCCTCCCCGGGCCTCCGTGCACAGCTGTACCCCCAGGCCCTCAGGGCTTTTGTGCAGCCTCCCCAGGACTCCATGCGCACGTGGCCTGCTGGGCCCTCTGGGTTTTTGTGTGGCCTCCCCATGCCTCCGAGCACAGCTGGACCCCTCGGCCTCTGGGCTTTCATGTGTTTTCCCTGGACCTCTGAGCACAGATAGACCCTGGGCCCTCCGGTCTTTTGAGCAGCCTCTCCGGGCCTCCTTGCGCAGTTGTACCCAGGCCCTCCGGGCTTTCGTGCGGCCTCCCCGGGCCTCCATGTGCAGCTGGTCCCCTGGGCCCTCTGGTCTTTCGTGGGGCCTCCCTGGGCCTCCGTGTCCAGCTGGCCCCTCGGGCGCTTCGGGATTTTGTGCAGCCTCCCCAGGGCTCGGTGCACCTCTAACCCCCAGGAACTCCAGGCTTTCATGTGGCCTGCACGGGCCACCGTGCGCAGCTGGCCCCCCGAGCCCTCTGGGCTTTCGTGCGGCCTCCCCTGGCCTCGGTGAGCGCTTAGCCCATCGGGCTCACCAGGCTTTAGTGTGGTATCCCTGGCATCCGTGCGTAGCTGGCCCGCAGGGCCCTCCGGGCTTTCATGTGGCCTCCCCGGGCCTCTGTGAGCACTTAGCCCACCGGGCTCACTGGGGTTTAGTGCGGTCTCCCCGGGCATCCATGAGCAGCTGGCCCGCATGGCCCTCCGGGCTTTCTTGTGGCCTCCCTAGGCCTCTGTGCGCAGCTGGTCTCCCAGGCCCTCCGGGCTTTCGTGCGGCCTCCCAGGGCCTCTGTGCACGTGGCCCACCGGGCCCTCTGGGCATTTCTTTGGCCTATCGGGGCCTCCATGCGCAGCTGGATCACCGGGCTCTCCTGGCTTTCGTGCAGCCTCCCTGGGTCCCTGTGCGCAGCTGGACCCCTCGAGGTCTCCGGGCTTTTGTTGGGCCTCCTCGGGCATCCGTGCGAGCATAGTCCCCCCTGCCCTTCAGGCTTTCCTGCAGCCTCCCTGGGCTTCCATGTGCAGCTGGCTCCCCAGGACCTCCGGGCTTTTGTGCGGCCTCCCTAGGCCTCCGTTCCCACTTGAACCCAGACCCTCTGGGAATTTGTGCGGCCGCCCCATGATTCCATGCTTGTGTGGCCCCCAGGTCCTCCGGGCTTTCATGTGGTCTCCCCTGTACTCCGGGCGCAGCTGGCACCCCACACCCTCCGGTATTTCGTGCGCTTTCCCTGGGCCCCCGTGCTCAGCTGGCCCCTCGAGCCCTCTGGGATTTCGTGAGGCATCCCTGGGCCTGCGTGCACAGCTGGCCCATTGGGCTCTCTGGCATTTCGTGCAGCCTCCCCGGGCCTCTGTGCTCAGCTGGCCCCCCGGGCCCTCCAGGCTTTCGTGCCGCCTCCCCGGTCTCCGTGTGCAGCTGGCCCCCTGTGCCTTCTGGGATTTCATGCAGCCTCCCCGGGCATCCGTGCGCAGCTGGCTCCCTGGGCCCTCCAGGCTTTTGTGAGGCCTCCCCTGGCCTCTGTGCAGAGCTGGCTCCCCAGGCTAGCCTGCCTTTCGTGCTGTCTTCCCGTGCCTCCGTGCACAGCTAGCCTCCTGGCCCTCCAGGCTTTTGTGTGGCCTCCGACGGCCTCTGTGTGCGTGGTCCCTCCGGCCCTCCAGGCAATTTTTGTGCTTTCCGGGCCTCTGTGTGCAGCTGGACCCCTGGACCCCCTGGGCTTTTGTGCAGCCTCCCCGAGCCCCTGTGTGTAGCTGAACCCCTAGAGGCCTCCGGGCTTTCATTGGGCCTCATTGGGCATCCATGCGAGCGTAGCCCCCTGGGCCCTTTGCGCTTTCCTGCAGCCTTCCTGGGCTTCCATGTACAGCTGGCTCCCCAGGACCTCTGAGCTTTCGTGCGGCCTCCCTGGGCCTCTATGCACACTTGAACCCCGGAACCTCTGGGCATTCATGTGGCCTGCCCGGGCCTCCGTGCACAGCCTGCCCCCTGGCCCTCCGGGCTTTCGTGATGCCTCCCCGGGCCTCCGTGCGCGCATGGCCCTCCTGGGCCTCTGGTCATTTGTTTGGCCTCCAGTGCCTCCATGCGTACGTGGCCCCCCGGGCCCTCCGCGGTTTCGTGCAGCTTACCTGGGCCTTTGTGCGCAGCTGGCTTCCGGACTCTTCGGGCTTTCATGTGGCCTCCTCGGGCCTCCGTGCACAGCTGGCCACCCGGGCCCTCTGGGCATTTGTGCGTCCTCCCCCGGCCTCCGTGCTCAGGTGGCCCTGCGGGTCCTGTATTTCTTTGGCCTTTCCGGGCCTCCGTGTGTAGCTGGAACCCGGGCCCTCAGGGTTTTCGTGCAGCCTCTCTGTGCATCTGCGCACACGTGGCCTCCGGGCCCTCCGGGCTTTCCTGCGGCCTGCCCGGGCCTCCATACGCAGCTGGCCCCTTGGCCCTCCGGGCATTTGTGTGGTCTCCCCAGGCCTCCGTGCACAGCTGGCCCCCTGGGACCTCCGGGCTTTCGTGTGTCCTCCCTGGGCCTCTGTGCGCAGCTGGCCCTTTGTTCCTCCAGGCTTTCGTGCGGCCTCCATGGCCCTACATGCACAGCTGGACCCTGGGCCCTCTGGGCTTTCATGCAGACTCCCTGGGCCTCCGTGAGCAGCCTGCCTCCTGGGCCCTCCAGGCTTTCATGCGGCCTCCATTTGCCTCCGTGCGCAGCTGTCCCCTCAATTTCTCCGAGATTTCGTGTGGCCTCCCAGGGCCTCTGTGCGCAGCAGGTCCCTTGGGCCGTCCGGGCTGTTGTGCAACCTCCCCAGGACTCCGTGTGCAGCTGGACCCCAGGACCTCCGGGCTTTTGTGCAGCCTCCCCGGGCCTCTGTGCGTGTTTGACCGCCGGGCCCTCCGGGCTTTCGTGCAGCCTCTCTGGGCCGTTGTGCACATCAGGCCCCCTGGGCCCTCTGGGCTTTCATGCGCCTTCCCCGGGCCTCCGTGAGCAGCTGGCCTCCTGGGACTCCGGGATTTCGCACAGCCTCCCCAGGCCTCTGAGGGCAGATAGCCCCGCGAGAGCTCCGTGCTTTCATGCGGTCTCCCCGTCCTCCGTGCGCAGCTAGCTCCCTAGGACCTGCGGGCTTTCATGCCGCCTCCATGGGCCTGTGTGCACACGTGGCCCCCGGGCTGTCTGGGCTTTTGTGCTTCCTCCCCGGGGCTTCGTGCGCAGCTGGACCCCCGGGCCCTCCAGTCTTTGATTTGGCCTCCCTGGGCCTCTGTGCGCAGCTTGACCCCTAGATCTTCCAGGCTTTTGTGCAGCCTCCCCGGGCCTCGATGCACAGCTGGACCCCAGGCCTTCCAGGCTTTCATGCGGACTCCCTGGGCCTAAATGCACAGCTGGCCCCCCCTCTGGGCTTTCATGCTGCCTCCCCTGGCCCACGTGCACAGCTGGCCCCTCGAGCCCTCTGGGCTTTTGTTGGGCCTCATCGGGCATCCGTGCGAGCCTAGCCGCCTGGAGCCTCCGGGCTTTCGTGCGGCCTCCCCGGGCCTCCGTGTGCTGCTGGTCCCCGGGCCCTCCGGGCTTTCGTGCGGCCTCCCCGGGCCTCCGTGCACAGCTGGACCCCCGAAGCCTCTGAGCATTTGTGCGTCCTCCCAGGATCTCCATTTGCAGCTGCCCCCCTGGCCCTCCGGGTGTTCGTGTGGCTTACCTCAGCCTCTGTGGGCAGCTGGCCCCCCAGGCCTCCGATATTTCATGCGGCCTCCCTGGGCCTCTCAGAGCAGATGGCCACCAAGCCCTCCGGGCTTTCATGATGTCTCCCAGGGCCTCCGTGTGCAGCTCGTCCACAGACCCTATGGGCTTACATGCGGCCTCCCCGGGCTTCCGTGTGCAGCTGACTGCCCAGGACCTCCGGGCTTTCGTGCAACCTCCCCAGTTCTCTGTGTGCGCATGGCCCCCCGGGCCCTCCAGATTTTCGAGCAGCCTCCCTTGGCCTTTGTGCGCGTGTGGTCTCCGGGCCCTCTGGGCTTTCTTGCAGCCTCCCCGGGCATCCATGTGCAGCTGGCCCCCCAGACCCTCCGGGGTTTGGTTTGGCCTCCCCAGGCCTCCGTGTGCTGCTGGCCCCGGGCCCTCCGGCCTTTCATCCACACTCCCCGGGCCTGCATGCACAGCTGGCCCCACGGGCCCTCCAGGCTTTCATGTGGCCTCCCCGAGCCCCCGTGCGCAGCTGGCCCCCTGGGCCCTCCAGGCTTTCGTGCGGCTTCTCCAGGCCTCTGTGTGCAACTGGCCCTCCGGGCCCTCCAGACATTTCTTTGGCCTTCCCCAGCCTCTGTGCACAGCTGACCTCTCGGGCCCTCCGGGCATTCATCCACACTCCCCTGGCCTCCGTGCACGCATGGTCTTCCGGGCCCCCAGGGCTTTTGTGCGGCCTCCCTGGGCCTCCGTGTGCAGCCTACCGCCCTGGCCCTCCGGGCTTTTGTGCCTCCTCTTTGGGCCTCTGTACACGTATGGCCTGCCAGGCCCTCCGGGCTATCGTGTGGCCTCCATGGGCCTCTGTACGTGCATGGCCCCCTGGGCTCTCTGGGCATTTGTTTGGCCTCCAGGGTCTCCATGTGTATGTGGCCCGCCAGGCTCTCCGGGCATTCATGCGGACTCCCCAGGCCTCTGTGCTTGCGTGGCCCCCCGTTTCCTCTGGGCTTTAGCGTGGTCTCCCTGGGCCTCTGTGTGCAGCTGGCCCCCCAGGCCCTCGAGGGTTTCATGCGGCTTCCCCTGGCCTCCGTGCGCAGCTGGTCCCCCAGGCCCTCCAGGCTTTCGTGCGGCCTCCCATGGCCTCTGTGTGCGTGGCCCCTTGAGCCCTCCAGGCATTTTTTTGTCCTTTCCGGGCCTCCATGCGCAGCTGGACCCCCGGGTCCCCTGGGCTTTTGTGCAGCCTCCCCGAGCCCCTGTGCGCAGCTGGACCCCTCTAGGCCTCCGGGCTTTCATTAGGCCTCACTGGGCATCCGTGCGAGCGTAGCCCCCGGGCCCTTTGCGCTTTCCTGCAGCCTTCCTGGGCTTCCATGCACACTTGAACCCTGGAACCTCTGGGCATTTGTGCGGCCCTCTCACCCGTGCCCTCCGGGGTTTCGTTTGCCCTCCCACGGCCTCCATGCGTGCGGGGACCTCCGGGCTTGTGTGTGGCCTCCCCGGGCCTCTGTGCGCGTGTGGCCCTCGGGGCCTCCGGGCTTTCGTGCGGCCTGCCTGGTCCTCTATGCTCGCCTGGCTCCCTGGGCCCTCCATGCTTTTGTTTGGCCACCCCGGGCCTCCGTGTGTAGCTGGCACCCCGAGCCCTCCGGGATTTCGTGCGGCCTACCCAGGCCTCCATGCTCGCGTGGCCCGTGGGCCCTCCATGCATTTGTTTGGCCTTTTCAAGCCTCTGTGCGCAGGTGGCCCTCCGGGCCGCCTTCGGCCTCCCTGGCCCTCTGTGCCCGTGTGGACCCCGGGTCCTCTGGGCTTTCATGCGGCCCCTCCTGGCCTCTGTGTGCAGCTGGCCCTGCGGGCCCTCCGGAGCTTTTGTGCGGCCTCCCCAGGACCCAGTGCGTGTGTGGCCCATGGGGCCTTCCGGGCTTTTGTGCGGCCTCCCCGGGCCTCCTTGTGCAGCTGGCATCCCCGGGCCTATGGACCACCATGCGGCCTCCCTGCACAGCTGGCCCCCCGGGCCCTCCGGGATTTCGTGTGGCCTCCCCGGGCCTCGTGAGCAGCTGGAACCCCGGGCTCTCCTGCATTTTTTTTTCCGCATCCCAGGACCTCCCCCAACAGCTGGCTCCCCGGGCCCTCCGGTCTTTTCTGCGGCCTCCGCAGACATCCATGCGCAGCTGGTCCCCCGAGCCCTCCGGGCTTTTGTGCAGCCTCCCCAGGACTCCGTGCTCGCGTGGCCCCCTGGGCCTTCCATTGTTTCACGTGGCCTCAATGGGTCTCCAGGCGCGCTTAGTCTGCCGGGCCCTGCGGGCTTTCGTATGGCCTCCTTGTGCAGCTAGCCCTTGGGTTCTCCGTGCTTTTGTGCAGCCTCCCCGCGCCTCTGTGCGTGTGTGGCCAACTTACCCTCCAGACTTTCGTGCGGCCTCCTTTGGCCTCTGAGTGCAGCTGGACCCCGGGCCATCCGGGCTGTCGTGTAGCCTTTCCTGGCCTCCGTGTGCAGGTGGTCTCCTGGGCCCTCTGGGCTTTTGTTTGGCCTCCCCAGGCCAACGTGTGCAGCTGGCCCCCCGGTCTCCCTGGGCTTTAGTGCGGCCTTCCTGGCCCTCAGTGCACAGTGGGCCCCCTGGGCCCTCCAGGCTTTTGTGCAGACTCCCCGGGCCTCTGTGTGCAGCTGGCCCCTGGGCCCTGTGTGCTTTGTTTGGCCTCCCCTGGCCTCCGTGCGCAGCTGGCCCCCCGGGCCCTCAGGGTATTTGTTTGGCCTCCCCTGGCCTCCATGCACAGGTAGGCCCCTGGGCCCTCCGGGCTTTTGTGCAGCCTCCCCAGGCCTCCGTGCTTAGCTGGCCCCCCGAGCCCTCTGGGATTTTTTGTGGTCTACCCAGGCTTCCATGCGCAGCGGGACCCGGGGCCTTCCAGGCTTTCATGCGGCCTCCCCTGGTCTCCATTGGGCCCTCCGGGCTGTCTTCCGGCCTCCCTGGGCCTTCATGTGCAGCTGGATCTTGGGCTCTCCGTGCTTTCGTGCAGCCTCCCCAGGCCTCCATTCTCATGTGCCCCCAAGGTCCTCCGGGCTTTCGTGCGGCCTCCCCAGGCCGCTGTGCACGCTTGACCCCGTGCCCTCCGAGCTTACATGCGGCGTCCCTGGGCCTCCGCGCGCAGTGGGCCCACCAGGCCATTCGGGCCTTTGTGCAGCCTCCCTGGGCCTCCATGTGCAGCTGGCCCCTTCGGCTCTCTGGGGTTTTGTGTGGCCTTCCCCGGACCTCTGTGCGTGCGTGGCCCCCCGGGCCCTCTGGGCTTTCGTGCGGGCTCCTCAGTCCTCCATGCGCGTGTGGCCCCTGGGCCCCCTGGGCATTTGTTTGGCCTCCCCGGGCCTCCGTGCACAGCTGGCCCCCGGCCCCTGGGCTTTCGTGTGGCCTTCCTGGGCCTTTGTGAGGGCATGGCCCTGCCGGTCCTCCAGGCTTTCATGTGGCATCCCTGGGCCTGCGTGCACAGCTGGCTCCCCAGGCCCTCTGGGCCTTCGTGTGGCCTCCCTAGGCCTCCGTGCACGCATGGCCAACCGGGCCTCCAGGCATTTGTTTCGCCTCCCCCAGACTCTGTGCGCAGCTGGCCCATCAGGCCTTCTGGGCTGTCCTCTCGCCTCCCCCGGCCCCTGTGCGTGCGTGACACCCCGGGTCCTCCGGGGTTTCGTGTGGCCTCCCCGGGCCTCCGTGCGCAGCTGGCTCCACAGGCACTCTGGGCTTTCGTTTGGCCTCCCCGGGCCTGCGTGTGCAGCTGGACGCCTGGGCTCTCTGGGCTTTCATGCCGGCTCCCCAGGCCTCCGTGAGCAGCTGGTCACCCAGGCTCTCAGGGCTTTCATGCGGGCCCCCCAGGCCTCTGTGCGCAGCTGGCCCCCTGGGCCCTCCAGGCTTTCGTGCGGTCTCCCTGGGCATCCGTGTGCAGCTGGCCCCCTGGGCTCTCCGGGCTTTTGTGCAGTCTCCCCAGGCCTCTGTGTGCAGCTGGCCCCCTGGGCTCTCCGGGCTTTCATGTGGGCTCCCCAGGCTTCCGTGTGCAGCTGGCCTCCTGGGCTCTCCTGGATTTCGTGCGGTCTCCCCGGGCGTCCGTGTGAAGGTGACCCCCGGCCTCTCCAGGCTTTATTGCGGCCTCCCTGGCCCTCAGTGCACAGCTGGTCCCATGGGCTCACTGGTCTTTTTTGCGGCCTTCCCGGGCCTCCATGTGCAGCTAGCCTCCAGGCTGTCTGGGATTTCTTGCAGTCTCCCCAGGCCTCCGTGTGCAGCAGGACACTGGGCCCTCCAGTGTTTTGTGCAGCCTCCCCGGGCCTCCGTGTGCAGCTAGCCCCTTGGGCTCTCCGTGCTTTCGTGCAGCCTTCCCGGGCTTCGGTGCGCACATGTCTCCCCGAGTCCTCCGGGCTGTCGTGCGGCCTCCCCAGGCCTCGGTGCGCAGCTGGCCTCCCGGGCCCTCGGGGTATTTGTCTGGCCTGCCTGGGCCTCCGTGCGCAGGTAGCCCCCTGATCCCTCTGGGCTTTCATGCAGCATCCCCGGGCCTCCGTGCAGGCCCAACTTGCCCTCTGGGTTTTCGTGTGGCCTCCCCGGCCCTCAGTTAACAGTGTTCCCCCCGGGCCCTCCGGCCTTTTGTGCAGCCTCCCTGGGCCTCCGTGCTTAGCTGGACCCCTGGGCCCTCCGGGATTTTTTGTGGTCTACCCGGGCTTCCATGCACAGTGGGACCTTTTTTTTTATCCTATTATTGTTTATTAGATACTGTTCTCATTTTCAGTGCTATAAGCAAACTTTTTTCCACAATCCCTACATTTATCATAGCACTCACAATGTAATACATTATCGTTACAATGGCAATCATAGTTTTCGCGTTGCATATTACATTCACAATAATCTTCATCCTCATCAATAGGTATGTTCCTATATCTTGCTCTAGA
>VZSG01001962.1:1849-16722 GCA_013398315.1 Nothoprocta pentlandii
TCCCCCATTAAAAATACAAAACAAAAACTAAAACACCTTAAAACAAATACCAAACATAACAAAAATAAAGTCTTCGTAGCTTATTATAAAGCATGGCACTGAAGATGCCAAGATGGTATGCTTCTACCCGAAGACAAAAGACTTAGTCCTAACCTTACCATTAATTATTACTAAACATATACATGCAAGTATCAGCGCTCCAGTGTAAATGCCCTCAAAACCTTACAACTCAGGTAAGAGGAGCTGGTATCAGGCACACCACACATGTTGCCCATAACACCTTGCTATGCCACACCCCCACGGGTACTCAGCAGTAATTAACTTTAAGCAATAAGCGAAAGCTTGACTTAGTTATAGTAATTTAGGGCCGGTAAATCTTGTGCCAGCCACCGCGGTCATACAAGAGGCCCAAATTAATGGTATTCGGCGTAAAGAGTGGGGATATGCTATCTTATTAAACTAGGACCAAAGTGCAACCAAGCTGTCATAAGCATAAGATGTACCTAAAACCCCCATAAAAATGATCCTAGCATTATTAAAGACCTATTATAACCCACGAAAGCTAAGAGACAAACTGGGATTAGATACCCCACTATGCTTAGCCCTAAATCTAGATGCTTACATTACTAAAGCATCCGCCTGAGAACTACGAGCACAAACGCTTAAAACTCTAAGGACTTGGCGGTGCCCTAAACCCACCTAGAGGAGCCTGTTCTATAATCGATACTCCACGATGCACCCAACCACCTCTTGCCCCTACAGCCTATATACCGCCGTCGCCAGCCCGCCTAATGAAAGAATAATAGCGAGCACAATAGTCGCCCACTAATAAGACAGGTCAAGGTATAGCCTATGAGGTGGAAGAAATGGGCTACATTTTCTAATCCTAGAATAAATTTCTTATATTCAACGAAAGAGGTAATGAAATCTTCCCTCAGAAGGCGGATTTAGCAGTAAACTAGAACAAGAATGTCTACTTTAAGCTGGCTCTAGGGCACGTACATACCGCCCGTCACCCTCCTCATAAGCAACTATTATTATATATAATAACTCCAACCAAGCTGAAGATGAGGCAAGTCGTAACAAGGTAAGTGTACCGGAAGGTGTACTTAGCATATCAGGACGTAGCTATAACCTAAAGCACTCAGCTTACACCTGAGAGATGCCTTCTAATTTAGGCCGACCTGATGCCTACTCTAGCTCAAAACTCCTTCATATAAGCACAAAAATTCTTTATGAAATAACTAAAACATTCTCTTCACTTAGTATAGGCGATAGAAAAGTAATTTGACGCAATAGAGACTCGTACCGTAAGGGAAAGTTGAAATAATAGTGAAAACTAAAGCAAAAAACAGCAAAGACTAACCCTTGTACCTTTTGCATCATGATTTAGCAAGAATACCCAAGCATAATGCATTTTAGCTTGTCATCCCGAAACCTACGCGAGCTACTCACAAGCAGCTATATATGAGCAAACCCGTCTCTGTGGCAAAAGAGTGGGAAGACTTGTTAGTAGAGGTGAAAAGCCAATCGAGCTAGGTGATAGCTGGTTGCCTGCGAAACGAATTTGAGTTCACCCCTAAATCTCCCTCCAGGACCCTTATACCAACCTTAACGTGATATTTAGGAGCTATTTAAAGGAGGTACAGCTCCTTTAAACTAGAACACAATCTCCACAAGAGGGTAATATTCTTATCCTAAGATATGTAGGCCTTCAAGCAGCCACCAACTAAGAGTGCGTCAAAGCTCATCTAATTAATCAAAAGATATTAAAAGCACAAAGAACCCCTATCCAATAGCAGGCTAACCTATGATTATAGGAGAATTTATGCTAAAATGAGTAATTTGAAGACTTACTTCTCTAAGCGCAAACCTACATTTTAAATTATTAACAGCTTGACTTATATTACAATCACACAAGAACAAGTATTTAACCAATCTGTTACCCCGACTCAGGAGCGCCTAAAACAGAGCGATTAAAATCTGCAAAAGGAACTAGGCAAACCCAAGGCCCGACTGTTTACCAAAAACATAGCCTTCAGCCCCACAAGTATTGAAGGTGATGCCTGCCCAGTGACTATAGTTCAACGGCCGCGGTATCCTAACCGTGCGAAGGTAGCGCAATCAATTGTCCCATAAATAGAGACTTGTATGAATGGCTAAACGAGGTCTTAACTGTCTCTTGCAGATAATCAATGAAATTGATCTCCTTGTGCAAAAGCAAGGATAACTCCATAAGACGAGAAGACCCTGTGGAACTTAAAAATCTAAGGTCAATGCAAACACAACTAAACCAAAAGGTCCACTACATATGCACCCATGACCTTCATTTTTCGGTTGGGGCGACCTTGGAGTATAGACAAACCTCCAAAAATAGGGCCACATACCCTGACTTAGAGCAACCCCTCAAAGTGCTAACAGTAACCAGACCCAATATAATTGATCAATGAACCAAGCTACCCCAGGGATAACAGCGCAATCTCCTTCAAGAGCCCCTATCGACAAGGAGGTTTACGACCTCGATGTTGGATCAGGACATCCTAATGGTGCAGCCGCTATTAAGGGTTCGTTTGTTCAACGATTAATAGTCCTACGTGATCTGAGTTCAGACCGGAGTAATCCAGGTCGGTTTCTATCTATGTTTTACTGTTTCTAGTACGAAAGGACCGAAACAGTGAGGCCTATATTAGTCTAACACGCCTCCTTTCCAATTAGTGAAATCAACTCAACTAATAAGAAAACTTACTCAACAAATCCTAGATAAGGATAGCTAGGATGGCAGAGCTCGGCAACTGCAAAAGACTTAAACCCTTTATCCAGAGGTTCAAATCCTCTTCCTAGCTTAATAATAAAATGCCTATTATAAACTACCTACTAATATCACTATCCTATATAATTCCTATCCTAATCGCTGTAGCTTTTCTCACGTTAATTGAACGCAAAATTTTAAGCTACATACAAGCCCGAAAAGGGCCAAATATTGTCGGCCCCTTTGGTCTTCTCCAACCCGTTGCAGACGGTGTTAAACTATTTATTAAAGAACCAGTTCACCCATCAACTGCATCCCCTCTACTGTTTATACTTACCCCAGTCCTAGCCCTCCTTTTAGCTCTTACCATCTGAGCCCCACTCCCTATTCCATTCTCATTAACAGACTTAAACCTAGGTATTCTCTTTTTACTCTCTATATCAAGTCTCGCCGTATATTCAATCTTATGGTCAGGCTGGGCCTCCAACTCAAAATATGCACTTATTGGGGCCCTACGAGCAGTAGCACAAACAATTTCTTACGAAGTTACTCTGGCCATTATTCTTCTATCCATTATTACCTTAAGTGGCAATTATACCCTTAACACTCTTGCCACTACCCAAGAACCCCTATACCTCGTTTTCTCGACCTGACCACTAGCAATAATATGGTACATCTCTACCCTCGCAGAAACTAACCGAGCTCCTTTCGACCTAACAGAAGGAGAATCAGAACTAGTATCTGGCTTTAACGTAGAATATGCCGCAGGCCCATTCGCCCTATTCTTCCTAGCCGAATACGCAAATATTATACTAATAAATATAATAACCACTATCTTATTTATTAACCCAAGCTCACTTAACCTCTCACCTGAATTATTCCCTCTAATCCTTGCAACAAAAACCCTACTTTTATCCTCAGGCTTCCTATGAATCCGAGCATCATACCCACGATTCCGTTATGATCAACTAATACATCTCCTATGGAAAAACTTCCTACCCCTTACATTAGCCTTTTGCCTATGACATACAAGTATACCAATCTCATTTGCAGGTTTACCTCCACATCTAAGAATTTTCCATATCGGAAATGTGCCTGAACTTAAGGATCACTATGATAAAGTGAACATAGAGGTTGCAATCCTCTCATTTCCTCTGCCATTATAGGAAAGTGGGAATCGAACCCACACTAAGGAGATCAAAACTCCTTATACTTCCTTTATATTACTTCCTAGTAAGGTAAGCTAATCAAGCTATCGGGCCCATACCCCGAAAATGATGGTTTAACCCCTTCCTTTACTAATGAACCCTTATGCTAAACTTATCTCCTTACTTAGCATTGGTCTAGGTTCCTTAATTACCATATCCAGTAACCATTGAATCCTAGCCTGGGCTGGTTTAGAAATTAATACCCTTGCTGTAATCCCCCTCATCTCTAAATCCCATCATCCACGTGCAGTAGAAGCTTCAATTAAATATTTCTTAGTTCAAGCCTCAGCCTCTGCACTTATTCTCTTTTCTAGCCTATCTAATGCTTGATATACAGGTCAATGAGACATTATATTCTTAACTAATCCCACATCTTCACTCCTCCTAACAACCGCAATTGCTATAAAACTAGGCTTGGTCCCATTCCACTTCTGATTTCCAGAAGTCCTACAAGGTTCTTCCTTAATCACAGGTCTACTCCTCTCAACACTAATCAAGCTCCCTCCCCTAACGATTTTATCCCAAGTAACATATTCTCTTAACCCAACAATTCTCACTCTTATAGCCGTTGCCTCCACCGCATTAGGCGGATGAATAGGGCTTAATCAAACTCAAACTCGTAAAATCCTAGCCTTTTCATCCATTTCCCATCTTGGTTGAATATCAATAATCATTATCTATGACCCTAAATTAACTATCCTAACCTTCTGCTTATATACTCTCATTACTTCATCCGTATTTTTATCTTTAAATACTACTAAAACCATAAACCTTCCCACCCTAATAATCTCTTGAACTAAAACCCCTTCACTTAATGCTGTCCTACTAATAATCTTGCTATCTCTTGCCGGTCTTCCTCCTATATCTGGATTTATACCAAAATGAATAATTCTTCAAGAACTAGTTAACCAAGAGATAGTCCCCATGGCTATCATAATCTCTATACTGTCATTACTCGGATTATTCTTCTACCTTCGCCTCGCATACTACTCAACCATTACCCTCCCCCCAAATTCTACCAACTACATGAAATTATGATATACTAACAAAAACTCTTATATCTTAACTGCTATCTTCTCTTCTTTATCCATTACTCTCTTACCTTTATCACCTATAATCCTCTCCATGTTCTAGAAACTTAGGCTAACAGAACTAAACCAAAGGCCTTCAAAGCCTTAAATAAGAGTTAAAATCTCTTAGTTTCTGCTAAGGCTAACAGGATACTAACCTGTATCTCCTAAATGCAAATCAGGTGCTTTAATTAAGCTAAAGCCTCCCTAGACAGATGGGCCTTGATCCCATAACATTCTAGTTAACAGCTAAATGCCTTATCCTGCAGGCTTCTGTCTATAGACCCTGATACGTATTTAACGTATATCGATGGGTTTGCAACCCAACATGAATTTCACTACAGAGTCGATAAGAAGAGGAATTAAACCTCTGTAAATAGGACTACAGCCTAACGCTTAAATCATTCAGCCATCTTACCTGTGACATTCTTAATCCGATGATTATTCTCGACTAACCATAAAGATATTGGCACATTATATTTAATCTTTGGTGCATGAGCAGGTATAGTAGGAACAGCCCTTAGCCTTCTTATTCGTGCTGAACTTGGTCAACCAGGAACCCTATTAGGTGATGACCAAATTTACAATGTCATCGTAACCGCCCATGCTTTCGTCATAATCTTCTTCATAGTTATACCCGTAATAATTGGAGGCTTTGGAAACTGACTAGTCCCCTTAATAATTGGAGCCCCTGACATAGCATTTCCACGAATAAATAACATAAGCTTCTGACTTCTCCCTCCATCATTCCTTCTCCTCCTGGCATCTTCCACAGTTGAAGCAGGTGTAGGTACCGGATGAACCGTTTACCCTCCATTAGCTGGAAATCTTGCCCATGCAGGTGCCTCCGTAGACCTTGCAATTTTCTCCCTTCACTTAGCAGGTGTCTCCTCCATCCTCGGGGCAATTAACTTCATTACTACAGCAATCAACATAAAACCCCCTGCTCTATCCCAATATCAAACCCCATTATTTGTATGATCTGTATTAATTACAGCTATCCTACTTCTATTATCCCTTCCTGTTCTTGCCGCAGGAATTACAATACTCCTTACAGATCGAAACCTGAACACAACATTCTTTGATCCTGCTGGAGGAGGAGATCCCATCCTTTATCAACATCTCTTCTGATTTTTTGGTCACCCAGAAGTCTACATCCTTATTCTTCCTGGATTTGGTATTATTTCTCACGTTGTTGCCTACTATGCTGGTAAAAAAGAACCCTTCGGTTATATAGGAATAGTTTGAGCAATATTATCTATTGGATTCCTAGGCTTTATCGTCTGAGCCCACCATATATTCACTGTAGGTATAGATGTTGATACTCGAGCCTACTTTACATCTGCTACCATAATCATTGCCATTCCAACAGGCATTAAAGTATTTAGCTGATTAGCTACCCTACACGGCGGAACTATCAAATGAGACCCTCCAATTTTATGAGCCTTAGGCTTTATCTTCCTATTTACTATTGGAGGCTTAACCGGAATTGTCTTAGCAAATTCTTCGCTTGATATTGCTTTACACGACACATACTATGTAGTTGCCCACTTCCACTATGTATTGTCTATAGGGGCCGTATTCGCTATTCTTGCAGGATTTACTCACTGATTTCCTCTATTTACCGGCTACACTCTCCATCCTACCTGAGCAAAAGCCCATTTTGGAGTAATATTTACAGGAGTCAACTTAACTTTCTTCCCCCAACACTTTTTAGGCCTCGCCGGTATACCTCGACGATACTCTGATTATCCAGACGCCTATACCCTATGAAATACAATATCCTCAATTGGCTCACTAATCTCTATAACTGCTGTAATCATACTAATATTTATTATTTGAGAAGCCCTCTCCTCTAAACGGAAAGTCCTCCAACCAGAACTCATTCCCACTAACATTGAATGAATTCATGGCTGCCCGCCCCCACACCACACCTTTGAGGAACCAGCCTACGTCCAAATCCAAGAAAGGAAGGAATCGAACCTCCTTACGCTGGTTTCAAGCCAACTGCACTAACCATTTATGCTTCTTTCTTATGAGAAGTTAGTAAACCAATTACATAGTCTTGTCAAGACTAAATCACAGGTTGAACTCCTGTACATCTCATGTGGCTAACCCTTCCCAATTCGGATTCCAAGACGCATCCTCCCCCATTATAGAAGAATTAGTAGAATTCCATGACCATGCCTTAATAGTTGCATTAGCTATTTGCAGCTTAGTCCTTTATCTTCTGGCTCTTATACTTATAGAAAAACTATCATCTAACACAGTAGACGCCCAAGAAGTTGAACTTATTTGAACCATTCTCCCCGCAATTGTTTTAATCTTGCTAGCCCTTCCGTCTCTTCAAATCCTTTATATAATAGACGAAATTGATGAGCCAGACTTAACCCTTAAAGCAATTGGACATCAATGATATTGATCATATGAATACACTGACTTTAAAGATCTCTCTTTCGATTCTTATATAATCCCTACTACAGAATTACCCTCTGGCCACTTTCGACTGCTAGAAGTTGATCATCGAGTAGTAGTCCCAACTGAATCTCCTATCCGAGTAATTGTTACTGCTGGAGACGTCCTCCACTCATGAGCCGTACCTACCTTAGGAGTTAAAACTGATGCAATCCCAGGACGACTTAATCAAACCTCCTTCATTACTACCCGCCCAGGAATTTTCTATGGTCAATGCTCAGAAATCTGTGGAGCTAACCACAGCTATATACCTATTGTAGTTGAATCAACCCCACTTCCTTACTTTGAAAGCTGATCAACTCTTCTCTCAACCTCATCATTAAGAAGCTATGCAACAGCACTAGCCTTTTAAGCTAGAAAAAGAGGATTTTCTCCTCCTTAATGAGATGCCCCAACTAAACCCTGGTCCATGATTCCTAATCATAATACTTTCCTGATTCATTTTCCTACTTATTTTACAACCTAAATCTATATCCTTCACTCCATTTAATCATCCACTCTATAAAACTAACTCTACCATAAAATCACCCTCATGACCCTGACCATGAACCTAACTTTTTTTGATCAATTTTCTAGTCCACAACTTATAGGAATCCCGTTAATTCTCCTTTCTATATTATTCCCAACCCTTCTCCTCCCATCTCCTAATAATCGTTGAATCACCAACCGACTCACTACTCTTCAACTCTGATTTATCCAACTACTAACCAAACAACTCATAACCCCCCTAAATAAAGCTGGTCACAAATGAGCCCTTATTTTAATATCTTTAATAATCTTCCTTTTATCTATTAATCTTCTAGGTCTTCTGCCATACACATTTACCCCTACTACACAACTATCCATAAATATAGCCCTAGCCTTCCCCCTATGACTAGCAACTATTCTTATTGGTCTCCGAAATCAACCATCCATCTCCTTAGGACATATTTTACCAGAAGGCACACCCACCCCTCTAATCCCTGCATTAATTCTCATCGAAACTATCAGCCTATTAATCCGTCCACTCGCCTTAGGAGTCCGACTTACAGCTAACCTCACAGCCGGTCACCTATTAATCCAACTTATTTCCACCGCTACACTAGCTCTTCTTCATATCTTCCCTGCCATTTCCATCCTTACCTCCTCTATTTTAATACTCTTAACAATGCTTGAATTGGCAGTTGCTATAATCCAAGCATACGTTTTCGTCTTACTAATTAGCCTATACTTACAAGAAAACATTTAATGGCACACCAAGCACACTCCTACCACCTAGTAGACCCTAGCCCTTGACCCATCTTTGGCGCTGCTGCAGCCCTACTAACAACCTCTGGATTAATTATATGATTTCATTATAACTCCTCCTACCTACTTATCACAGGCCTACTCTCAATAATCCTGGTAATAATTCAATGATGACGAGATATTGTTCGAGAAAGCACCTTCCAAGGACACCATACTCCTATAGTCCAAAAAGGATTACGATATGGTATAATCCTATTTATCACATCAGAAGCATTTTTCTTCTTAGGGTTCTTCTGAGCATTCTTCCACTCTAGCCTAGCACCCACCCCCGAATTAGGAGGTTTATGACCACCCACTGGTATTACTCCTCTCAATCCCATAGAAGTTCCCCTTCTAAATACTGCAATCCTCCTTGCATCCGGAGTAACCGTCACCTGAGCCCACCATAGCATTACCATTGGAAATCGAAAACAAGCAACCCACGCCCTGTTCCTTACAATTTTACTAGGATTCTATTTCACACTCTTACAAGCTACAGAATACTACGAAGCCTCATTCTCCATTGCCGATGGCATTTATGGTTCAACTTTCTTCGTTGCAACAGGATTTCATGGTCTCCACGTAATCATCGGCTCAACATTCTTAACCATTTGTTTACTACGACTAATTAAATTTCACTTTACATCTAACCATCACTTCGGATTTGAAGCTGCAGCATGATACTGACACTTCGTTGATGTAATTTGATTATTCCTTTACATAACTATTTACTGATGAGGATCATGCTCTTCTAGTATAATCTATTACAATTGACTTCCAATCTCTAAATTCTGGTTTAAACCCAGAGAAGAGCAATCAACATAATTACATTTATATTTCTATTATCCTTAACACTTAGTACTCTCTTAACCACCCTAAACCTATGACTTGCTCAAACAAATCCTGACGGAGAAAAACTATCCCCATACGAATGTGGTTTTGATCCATTAGGCTCTGCCCGACTTCCATTTTCAATCCGTTTTTTCCTAGTTGCTATCTTATTCCTGTTATTTGACCTAGAAATTGCCCTCTTACTTCCACTACCATGAGCTACTCAACTTCCAAATCCTACTATAACAATACTCTGAACTTCTATTATCCTATCCCTGCTCTCACTAGGACTAATCTATGAATGAATCCAAGGAGCCTTAGAGTGAGCAGAATAACAGAAAGTTAGTCTAATCTTAAGACTGTTGATTTCGGCTCAATAAATTACAGCTCATTACTGTAACTTTCTTATGTCCTTATCACATCTATGTTTCTACTCAGCTTTTGTATTAAGCAGTCTAGGCCTAGCCTTTCACCGAACCCACTTCATCTCAGCCTTACTATGCCTAGAAAGTATAATATTATCTATATATATTGCCCTCTCTATTTGGCCTATCCACACTCACACCACATCCTTTACCTTAATCCCCATTTTCATACTTGCCTTTTCCGCCTGCGAAGCAGGTACAGGTCTCGCTATCCTAGTGTCTTCCACCCGAACTCATGGTTCCGATCACTTACATAATATAAACCTCTTGCAATGCTAAAAATTATTATTCCAACAATTATACTAATCCCAACTACACTCATATCTCCTAGCAACCTCATATGAATTAACACTACTTTCCACAGCCTATTAATCGCCTGCCTCAGCCTTCAATGACTTTATCCAACATACTTTCCCTACAAACACTTAACCCCCTGAACAGGTATCGACCAAATCTCTGCCCCCCTTCTAGTCCTATCATGTTGACTACTCCCACTAATATTAATTGCTAGCCAAAATCATCTTCACTCCGAACCAACAACCCGAAAACGCATCTTTATCTGTTCTCTTATTATAATCCAGCCTTTTATCCTCTTAGCCTTTTCCTCAACAGAACTTATTCTATTCTACATCTCTTTCGAAGCTACCCTAATCCCTACTCTTATTCTAATTACCCGATGAGGTAACCAGCCTGAACGTCTTACTGCCGGAATCTATCTTTTATTCTATACCCTCATTAGCTCCCTCCCCCTTCTAATCAGTCTCCTTTATCTTAATACACAAACTGGCTCACTTTATATACCTTTTATAAAACTTATATATCCATCTCTTACCCCCTCCTGAACCGGAATATTATCTGGATTAGCTCTCCTCACAGCATTTATGGTAAAAGCCCCACTATATGGTCTACACCTATGACTCCCTAAAGCCCACGTAGAAGCCCCCATTGCTGGCTCTATACTTCTAGCTGCCCTCCTTTTAAAACTAGGAGGCTACGGAATTATACGAATCACTATCCTAATCACTCCCCTAAACGATATCCTCTCTTATCCATTCCTAACTTTAGCCCTATGAGGAGCCTTAATAACTAGCTCTATTTGCCTCCGCCAAACAGATTTAAAATCTTTAATTGCTTACTCATCAGTTAGTCATATAGGACTAGTTATTGCTGCTTGCATGATCCAAACTGACTGATCCTTCTCAGGAGCTATAATCCTAATAATTTCCCACGGCCTAACCTCTTCTATATTATTCTGCTTAGCTAATACAAACTATGAACGAACACATAGCCGAATCTTAATTATAACTCGAGGCTTACAACCCCTTCTTCCCCTCATATGCCTCTGATGATTATTAGCTAACCTCACAAATATAGCTCTTCCTCCAACAACAAACCTCATAGCTGAATTAACTATTATAATCAGCTTATTTAAATGATCTCCCCTAACCATTATCCTTACCGGACTCGCAACCCTACTAACTGCTTCTTATACACTATACATATTCCTATCAACTCAACGAGGAACTCCTCCTACCTACATCACCTCTATCCACAATTCAACCACACGAGAACACCTCCTAATGACCCTTCATATTATTCCTATATTACTCCTCATCCTCAAGCCCGAGCTTATTTCAAGTATCCTCTAACTGCAAATATAGTTTTAACTCAAACATTAGATTGTGATTCTAAAAATAGAAGTTCAAATCTTCTTATTCGCCAAGGGGGGTTTAACCAGCAAGAACTGCTAATTCCTGCATCTGAGGCTAAACCCTCAGCCCCCTTGCTTTTAAAGGATAATAGTAATCCACTGGTCTTAGGAGCCATTAATCTTGGTGCAATTCCAAGTAAAAGCAATGGATGCCTCATTACTTCTAAATTCCTTTACACTTCTAACACTTATAATCCTTATTGCCCCTTTATTATACCCTCAACCTAAAAATCCTCCAGCAACCATTACCTCTCATGTTAAACTAGCATTTTTTCTCAGTCTTATTCCTGCACTCACATACATCTTCTCAGGTACAGAAACAATTTCCTACTACTGATACTGAAATTTTGTTCCAAACTTCAAAATCCCCCTAAGTCTCAAACTTGACCAATATTCTATATTATTCCTCCCAATCGCTCTATTCGTAACATGATCTATCCTACAATTTGCAACTTGATATATAGCCTCAGAACCCCATATCAACAAATTCTTCACGTACTTACTAATATTCTTAATTGCCATACTCACTCTTACAATCGCTAACAATATATTTATATTATTCATTGGCTGAGAAGGTGTAGGCATTATATCGTTCCTCCTCATTGGCTGATGGCATGGACGAGCAGATGCCAATACTGCTGCCCTTCAAGCAGTAATTTACAACCGAATTGGAGACATTGGTCTCATCCTAAGTTTAGCATGACTTGCTATCTCACTAAACACTTGAGAAATCCAACAACCTTCTTACGAAAACCAAATTCCTATTCTACCTCTTCTAGGCCTCATTATCGCCGCCACAGGTAAATCCGCCCAATTTGGCCTCCATCCATGACTCCCCGCCGCTATAGAAGGCCCCACTCCCGTATCCGCCTTACTCCATTCAAGCACTATAGTTGTAGCCGGAATTTTCTTACTAATCCGTACCAATCCTATATTCACTAACAATCAGACAGCCTTAACAATTTGTCTATGCCTTGGAGCTTTATCAACAATATTTGCCGCAATCTGTGCATTAACCCAAAATGATATCAAAAAAATTATTGCCTTCTCAACATCTAGCCAACTCGGATTAATAATGGTTACCATTGGTCTTAATCTCCCTCAACTAGCATTTCTCCACATCTCAACACATGCCTTTTTCAAAGCTATACTATTCCTATGTTCAGGTTCAATCATCCATAACCTAGCTGGTGAACAAGACATTCGAAAAATAGGAGGCCTACAAAACTTACTCCCAATAACAACTTCATGCCTTACCATCGGAAATCTAGCCCTCATAGGAACACCCTTCTTAGCTGGATTTTACTCCAAAGACTTAATCATCGAATCTTTAAACAACTCTTACCTAAACTCTTGAGCCCTTTTAATCACTCTCCTGGCCACATCATTCACTGCCACATACAGCCTTCGAATAACTTTACTAGTGCAAACTGGTTTTACACGGATTCACCCAACCTCCCCCATTAATGAAAACTCCCCTGCCATTTCTAACCCCATTACTCGACTTGCAATAGGAAGTATTATTGCAGGCTTATTAATCTCATCAAATATCCTCCCAACAAAAACGCCTACAATAACCATACCTACTATTACCAAAATTGCCGCCATCCTAGTAACAATTACAGGCATTTTCATTGCCTTAGAACTATTAAACATAACTCAAAATCTCTCCTCACCCAAACAAAACCTGTACTCCAACTTCTCCATAACATTAGGCTACTTCAACCCCCTACTCCACCGTTTATCTCCCTTAAAACTACTTAACTCCGGACAAAAAATTGCATCTCACTTAATTGACTTATCCTGATATAAAAAAATAGGGCCAGAAGGACTTACTGATCTTCAACTCCTAGCTACAAAAAACTCTACACCCCTACATTCCGGGTTAATTAAAACATATATAGGAACCTTTGCCCTCTCAATCCTCATCATACTTATACTATCTTAACCATTAATGGCCCCTAATATCCGCAAATCTCACCCTCTACTAAAAATTGTTAACAACTCCTTAATCGATTTACCTTCCCCCTCTAATATCTCAGCCTGATGAAACTTTGGGTCCCTCTTAGGAATTTGCTTAATTACTCAAATTTTAACCGGTCTTATATTAGCTATACATTACACTGCTGACACCTCTCTAGCATTCTCGTCTGTCGCTCATATCTGTCGAGATGTACAATACGGCTGAATAATCCGTAATCTCCACGCAAACGGAGCATCATTTTTCTTCATCTGCATCTACCTTCATATCGGTCGAGGCTTTTACTATGGCTCCTACTTGTACAAAGAAACATGAAATACCGGAATCATCCTCCTTTTAACATTAATAGCAACAGCCTTTGTAGGTTACGTTCTACCATGAGGCCAAATATCCTTCTGAGGCGCTACCGTCATCACCAACCTATTCTCCGCTATTCCCTACATCGGCCAAACATTAGTAGAATGAGCCTGAGGTGGTTTCTCCGTTGATAATCCAACCCTAACTCGATTTTTTGCACTACACTTTCTACTTCCCTTCCTTATTGCAGGCATTTCAATTGTACACTTAACTTTCCTTCACGAAACAGGCTCTAACAACCCATTAGGCATTGTATCCCACTGTGACAAAATTCCATTCCACCCATACTTTTCTATAAAAGACCTTCTAGGATTTACACTTTTATCCCTACCCTTCCTAGCCTTAGCCTTTTTCACCCCTAACTTACTCGGAGATCCAGAAAACTTCACTCCAGCCAACCCACTAGTTACTCCTCCTCATATTAAACCTGAATGATATTTCCTATTCGCATATGCAATCTTACGATCTATCCCAAACAAACTAGGAGGTGTACTTGCTCTAGCAGCCTCCGTTCTAATCCTATTTACTATCCCCCTCCTACATAAATCCAAAATACGATCTATAACATTCCGACCCATATCCCAAATCCTATTCTGACTATTAGTTGCCAACCTCTTCATCCTGACCTGAGTAGGTAGTCAACCTGTAGAACACCCATTTATCATCATCGGTCAACTCGCATCACTCTCCTACTTCACCATCCTACTCTTCTTATTTCCTATCACCGCAACCTTAGAAAACAAAATCCTATATCAATACTCTAGTAGTTTATAAAAAATATTGGTCTTGTAAACCAAAGA